>JASDQU010439168.1:14741-27039 GCA_032191745.1 Picea mariana | reverse complement strand
TTTCTCAGTTATGATTGGGGTATATGTCCCTGGTATGTACCCTCTTGCTTGTCCCTCCTGTGCAGGGATATTATCTTCCCTATGTGTGTCTCCATTAGTGGAATCTACGCGGTTCTTCTCCTATGTGACATTCTTGGGGATAACATTTTTATATATAAGTGTTATTGTTGTTGCACTCCCCTTGTATGATTCGTTTGCACTGTTTCTTTTCTTGTTGTTGTGCTCCCTCCTGCAGGGGTACTCTTCTTCTGTGAGGAGCCCAATTCCAATGGTTGCTTGTATTTTGTTGGTGCCACTGAAATCTTTCATTCCTCCTTCCGGTCCTTCATCGCCCATTGCACTTCCTCCGCTGTGATGCAGTATCTCATCTGCAACCACTCCTTCTCTGAATCCCTTTTTCCTAGATCCAAACATTGTGCCTTGATGATTTGAATTTGGCTATGTTATTGTATTCCTCTACTACCTCAGGTGGTATCCTCCAATCTTTGGCCACCTTTTCCTGCATTTCTTCCAAATATGTTGCAAATATGTTGTAGTTTGCCTGTCTTTCCCTTATGACATTTGTGTGATAATGTTTCGTACTATGCTGCATGACACTTTTTGGTTCTCTGACATAACATGTTGTATTTGGGGTGTTTTCATCCCACTAATTCAATAAGAATGATCAACCATGAGTAAAGAAATTACGTTCCTAAATCCTGGGTGTCTTTTCCATCATCTAGAAACATGTTTAACAAATATGGACTCCAGCGCAGTAGAGTTCCCTTCGCGCACTGCACGACTGCTACTATTACCCCTACTATCTCTTCTTCTTTGCGACACTTCCTTATCAATTTACATGCCATAAGTTTTGTTTCTAACCTTGTCCCAGATTCATTGATTTTGTTTATGATGATCCCCCTGGATCCTCTCTTTTTTCCATAGGTTTTCTTCATTTCCTCTGCCAAGGATTTCTCCTTGGTATTTTCATCCAAATACTTCTCATGTTTCTCACCATCTATGGGAAGACCTGTTATTTTGGAAATTAAGTCGATGCCAATTGATACTTGTGTATCCATCCATAGAATTCCTCCATGTATTACTGCCAGTAACTATTCGACGCAATTATTTACGTCCTTTCCCCTTCCAAAATGCGGGATCTCTAGCAAATTCATTATTCCTGTGTTATATAAACCTGTTATGCGTTTGGGTTCTAGTATTAGTATTCCCATCATACTAACCCCTCTCCTCTCAATGTATACTTGTTTCTCAAATTCCATAAAATTGTCTTTGTCTTTTATGTTGTGGTCTGCATAGCGCAGTTTATCTACGCATCCTATAAAATCTGGTAAAACATGTACTCCTGTTGGTATGCACAATAACACAAGGGTTACATGTAGTTGCTTGTGCGGTTACCTCTATACTTTTTGTTTTCCTTTCCCCTTTGTTGGCGCCCTTTAGGGTCCTATCTCCTAGTTCAATTTCTCTTCCTCTTCCTCTTCTACATTAGAATCCTACTACTATGTGATCTCTTCTGCCTATACTTTCTCCTAGTGTGATGGCCCTGTACCATCATCTCATCAGACTTAGTTCTTTCCTCATCTTATTCCTCTGTTGGCTGGATTGTTTCCACATTGGGTTGCTGCATCAATTTTTTCTCCTTAGCCATGTTCTATGGGTCATATGCGTATGTTATGCCATAGGGGTTGGCTCCTACTCCTTCACTATTGTAGGTCTTACTGGTTTGATGACCAGGGAAGATATGGCATCCACATCCACCACTCCCTCCATTTGCGTAGGGTTTTACACTTCCATTGTTGGATCATGTGATGACCTTGTGGTGTTGCATGTGTTCCTGAATATACTTCTAGGATCTCCGACCTTTGGAGGTGATATCGTGCTTGAATCTGTGGGGTTTTTTTTCTTCAGAAATCTCACCATTTTCTTTCAAAATCGCTTGTTCGCTCTTAGCTTCTTACTCCTTAGCTTTGTGTTTTCTCAAAGTCACAATGTGGCTTGCCGAACATGATTTTTTCTTCTATAATGCTGTCATAAATTCTCCAAATCTTATCGGGAATGCTTCCTCCACTTTCATAAATGTTCATTTCGCACCTCACTTTTTCGGCAGATGATTTTTATTTTTCCAACTTATTTCATTTTTCTGGTGCACGAAATTTTCGACTGTCATATTTCTTTGGTGCACTAGAGTTTCCTTTTATCATATATGTCCTGTGCACAATATCTTCACTTCTTTTCACACCATTTTACATTCTACTGCACACTGTCATTCCAAACTATCTATCAACCACTGATCTATCTACTTCTTTTTGGATTTTTCTCATATTTCCACTTTTTTTTTCTTTTTTTCCTTCTTTTTCTTTTTCTTCCTACTATATACATTATGTACAATTCTACTTTCTACACTGTGGTTACTGAGGGTTGTTAGTTTCACTGTCCCTATACAGTTTCATTCGACTACCATTCACCATTATTTGCATTTCCTTTCCTGCTAAGTCCTTTAGCTGCACAACACATCCATCTATGATAGAATTTATCTCATATGTCCCTAGCCAATGCATTCTGAACTTCCCTGGGTGTTGCAAGTATTTAATGTCATAGAGGAGAACCATATCTCTTACTTTGAATTTCTTCGTCTTAATGTGTCTGTCATGCCAGGATTTATCCTTTGATTTTTGGACCTCCTGAGGGAAACCAACTATAATTTTGTCTTCTTTCAATTCCATGATTTGAGCTAATCTTTCCTATGTTGCACCTATTTATTTCATATCTATAATTGCTGCAATGTGCAGACTTGGTATCAAATAATCTAAGGGAACTATCGCTTCCTATCCATACACCAACCTAAAAGGTGTATGCCCTGTTAGATTCTTGCATGTAGTTCTATAAGCCCATAACACTGTTGGCACCTTCAAGTCCCAATCATCCCTATTTACATTACAAATATTTATCAAGGCATTCTCCAATATCTTGTTGAATGCTTCTATTGTCCCATTTTCCTGAGGATGATAAGGAGTGATCTTCTGGAGATGTATCTCAAATTATTCCATCATTTCCTAAATTGTATTGTTGATAAAGTGAGTCCCTTGATCACTCATCAATATTATTGGGCATCCAAACCTTGTCATTACATGTTCAAATAAAAAGCGTGTTGTAGTTCGTGTGCTGCAATCCTTCACTATTGTTGCCTCAACCCATCTGGTTGAGTATTCTGCCATTGTAATAATATATCTAGCTCTTGATCTTCTTGCTAGTGGATTAATTGGACCTATGAAGTCTACTGCCCATTTTTAAAACATTTGAAAATTTACCTTTGGTCTCAATGGAATCTCATCCCTCCTGGATGGATTTCCAACTCTATGATAGACATCACAATTTTTCACTATTCCTTTGAATCCTTTGGAACATTTAGCCACCATAATCCTATGCACAATACCTTTTGTGAAGTGGCTTTCCTTGCATAGTGTCCTCCATCAATCCATTCATGTGCTTCTGCCAAAATGATAGGCCTTTCATGCTCCATAACACATATTCTCAAAATTGTTTATGCTTCAAGCTTGTATAAATGACCTATAATCAATTGGTAGTTTGCGGCTTCGACCACCAATTTTTTCTTCTACGTAGTGGTAAATTCTCTTGGTGCAAATCATGTACTCAAAAACTCAATAATGTCAGAAAAATACTCCTCACCTATCTATACTAAAAMAAATTGTGCATTTAGGAATTTGTCTTCCAAGTTACTAGGTTCTTCTCCATTAGTTATCCTAGATAAGTTATYYGGTCCTTCATTCAATATTCCAGGCTTCACCACAAATTCAAAGTCAAACTCTTGGAAAAAAGTATCCATCTATTTATCCTTCCCCCCAACACTGGCTTATTGACTAAATATCTGAGAGAAGAATGATCTATAAACATCTTAAATGTTTCCCTAACAATTAATGTTTGTATTTCTGTAATGCATACACCATATCTAATCCTTCCCTTTCTGTAGTGTTGTAGTTCTGTTCTATATCTAATAACTTCTTGCTTGCAAATTCTATAGAGTGATCTATATCACCTTCTCCTAGTTGTGTCAATGTTGATTCTAATGCTATTGTAGATGCATCCACATGCACATGAAATTATTTTTTCCAGTCTGGAAACACTAACATTGGTGCAGTTACCATTTTCTCCTTTAAAATATCCAAACTCTGTTGGCATTCCTCATTCCACTAATATTTAGTATCCTTCTTCAACAACTTCTCCATTGACGCAGTAATCTGTGCATATCCCCTTATAAACTTCCTGTAATATCATGTATGGCCAAGTGTACTCTTCAACTGTCACACTTACTTCGGTGGTGGTAAGTTAGCTATGACATCAATTTTAGCAGGATCAACCAAAAAAACCTGTTTACACACCACATGTCCTAACAAAATACCAAAAGGTGCATTGAAAATGCATTTCTTAATGTTTAATGAAATCTGACATTGTCTACATCTGTCTAACATCATCTTAATAATTCAACATGATCCTTCAATAAAATAAACACTGTCCATACATCCAAGTAAACTTCCAAAAACTTATGAATAAAGTCCTTGAAGGTTGCTACTACTACCCTTGAAAAAATTGTTGACACATTCTTCAACCCAAATGGCATAACTATATACTGAAATGATCCCCATTCTGTAGCAAATGTAGTCTTATGTCTATCTTTTGGTGCTATCCTAATATGATGATATCTTGAAAACGCATCTATAAATGAATAAGCTTCTTGACCTCCTACATTCTCCAACACTTCATCTGTAAATGGGGTAGGAAAAGGATCATGTAGGGAATCATTATTCAATTTTCTCAAATCTACACAAATCTTGATCCCTTCCTGCTTCTTTTCCTTCACCACCATAGGACTGATCCATTATGATTCTTCCATAGGTTCTATAACACCATCTTCTAACATTTTTTCAATTTCCTCCACTTTCTTCTTATACACTGGATTTAGCTTGTAAGGTCTTTGTCTTATAGGTATGGATTTTAGCTTTGAGGGGATGTTCATCTCTCCTAGTTCTCCTAGTAATCCCTTCATCTCTAAAAATATCATTGGAAACAAATCATTGTACTTGCACAATAATTCTATGATTCTTTCTATTGTGTGATTATCCAAATAATCTCCAATGCTTGCAATCTTTGGGTTTTCTATAGTTCCAATGTTTACCTTTTTTATCTTCAGGGGTGCAACCTAATATTCTGAATATATCTTTGGCCCTTCTACTTCCCTTTCACCTTCAACTTCTTGGATCTGGATATTGCGCGGATTATACTCTGCGGGATCTTCTTCTTCTGCGACATGATAATGGTGTAGCAACTGTCTAACTATCTATCTAGTCTGATTATAATATGTTGGGATTATTTCAAAGTATGGTTCTTCAAATATCCTATCTCTTACCACCTTCAACGCTGTATCTATCTCTGGACTTTCATGCTCAAAGGAAAATGTTACCACAAAATTCTGTTGTATTTCCTCCCAATTTGCAGTTTCTCTGCACTATTCCTGTTCTGCGTACCAGTTATTTGGAATGCCTTCTAATGTGTGAATAAAATGATGTAGACATTCTTTTGGTGGTACTAATTTCCATTTAATTATACATCTTTCTACATGTTCCTTAGGTTGTCCAATTCCATCATGTTTCTCCTCTATGCTCCTACTCTGCGCCGAATCTGATGCGCAACAACCTCTTGCAATGATACCAGTTGTTGATATTCTCCTTATGTGTACCCCACCAACAGGCAGGTGTAGCTTTCAAAGTAATATCTAATACTGGTAATCACATAATTTATACTACTTCTAATTCAAAATTCATTAAAAATTCTTCTAAGTCATTCAGACCATAAAAATTAGGAGGCTCTCTTACCTCTGAACCAATCCATGTTAGCGTGTGCGTCATTCTAGCACATCTTCTGGTGGATAATTCATGTAATAGTTGCTTCCAGTTCTCTAGTGCCGTGTCAAAGTCTGAAGCACAAGAAATAATACTCCTCCAACTTAGCATTCCATCTGCAGTTGGGTTGATGTAATCCTCTTCACGCGTGGCAGTTCTATATAAATGATTCACATCTTATGTAATAAAATTTTATGTCGCAGGTTCCACATGCCTTCCTCCTTATGAGGGATATAGTGGCACAATAAATATGTACTCCCCTGATTCAAAGATCATCTTCCTTGTCTTCATATAAATAATAGTTTGGTTATAAAAAGCCCAATCTAGACCCAACAATGCTACATATGGTGAAGTATTATCTACTATGTCAATGACCTCAAAGTTTGCCATGGTGTGCACACCATTTTTATCTACTGGAATCCCTTTCAATCTTCCAATTGGCACCACTCTATGATTATTTTCTAACTTCAACTGGATAGGTGAATACCCCAATGTTGGTTCTCCCATAACTTCCCATGTATTCTTTGGTAGAACATTGACTTCAGACCCTAAGTCTAGTATGATATACCCCATATTGAAATATCCAATGTTTGCATTCAACCTGAACTCCCTAATTGTTCCTCTCTTCTTACAAACTTGATTCACTCTCTTTACTCTTTCTTCCCCAAAATTATACTTTTCTAACAAACTATGTAATACTTGTAAAGAATTTTTATCATTCAACAATTTTACACATGACTCCAAAAAGTTTCTTAAGTTACTTACTTGCTATGAAGGTTTCTCTTTGTTCGTATGATGTAATAGTGGAGGCATGTCATACACTGGTATTTTATATATTGGTTTTGTTCCTGAAGTAGACACAATATTTTATTTTCGAATCTCATGCCTAGCTTCTTTGAATGTCCATTTTTCTTTTTGCGCATCAAACTTCTTTTCAGACACTGTATTCTTCTTGACCCACTGGTACCGATCCTGATCCTTGTTTTCTGCATCTTCTCTTGTCTTTTCTCCACCTCTAGTAACCATGTAGATATTTTTCCCATCCTCTTCTCTATTTTCCACAACAATCCATTGTACATTCTAATTGTTCTGGTTCCTCTTGTCCTGTATTTAAACCAAAAGTGTTGGACAATCTTCTATACCATGGTATGCTACGCGACAATACATACATGTCGCAGGTGATTGTGGGTAATATCTTGCATAGTGCCTTGGTTTTTGACAGTTATGACAAACTACTGGTCCTCAACCTCCTTCAAAGCCTCTTCCTCCACGATCACCTCCTCTATATCCTCCTCTGTTGCCCTAATTATCTCTACACAGTATGTTATATTGGGGTCCTTGACTATACTGTGGCTGCACATTATTGTATTGTAGTGGTGCTGCACATTGATGCGTGTTTTTATACTGTGGTGGTGCTCCAAATTGTTGCGAATTGTTATACTATGGTTGTTGCACGTTTTTATACTATGCTTTCTATGCATGTCGTGCTATCATTAGCTCATCCTGGACCCTATATGCATATGATGTTCTCTCCTTCATTATCTCCAAGGTTCTACATTCCTTGTATTTGTGTCCAACTGACTTGCAAAAATTACAAAATGTACTCTTCGGTACTGTCTGATACTTCTGCATCATGGGACAATGATAGGGATCATGCCCATGCATTTTTCATATCTCACACCATGGTCCACCAGAAGATAAAGGATTTGGCATACCTACTCCTATGTACTGCAAAAATAATGGACACTCATTCTTATGATGAAATTTTTTCTTGGATAGTGTGCACTAGACATCTTCTCTTTTCTCCTTACCTTTATTCTGATTCAACATAAATGCTAATTTCTTTAGATCTTGTCGCAACTCTTCCACAACTAGATCTGTCTACTTATACTGATTTTCCTCTAACTGTAAGGTTGCTTGTAGGGCCTCAACCAAACTTTGGAACTTTTTTTTATCTCAAATGATACTTCGAATGTGTCAATAAAGAGTTAACAAATAAATGTCTATTCTTCATATCAGTAATGCAATAATTCAACTTACCTTTTAGTCTTTTGAACTTTGGTCCACCTCCCAGACTAATTCTCCTGGTTTCTTCTTGATCTCTATCACTTCAGTCATGAAATGATCCTCTGAACTTGGTTTCTTAATTAATTGATTAATTGCCTCTTCACCTTTAGTATAGTTGTAGGCACTCTCATTGGATTATTTACTGCGAGACCCATGCATCAGTCTAATGCACGGTCTCTGAATGTGATTTCCAACTGCACAACCTTTGTATCCTCATATATGATTTGCTTATCTGCCCATATCTTCTCAAATATAAAAAAGTTCTTTTCTGGGTCCTCTAACCCTTCACCTAGGACCTATGGTAACTTAATAGTTGTATCTTGTCCTACCATTGTTAATTTTGTTGTACTACCAATTCCACATAGTGTAGATACTTTACTGCTACTTGTTGAACTGACACTTCTACTTGAGTTTCCACTGGACCCACGTCCTGTAAAAATACTTCTACCACTAATCACTTGTTGGTTAACTGATTTTTCTTCTTCAGATGTCTTAATCGCACATGAGGTTGTGGTTCCACACTAATTCATATATGGAATGGAGAGCCTTCTTCTGCGTCGAACCCCTGACCTCTAGTTTTCCTCTCATATGTAGTGCACCATATTTCCTCAATCTTCCCTATCGCATGGAGATCCTCTACCTCTTCCTCATCACTATCCAATCCCTCTCGCTCGACTAATTCCCTCTTTTTCTTATTGATCTTATACTGGTAGGTTCCTCTGGTGCACATCATTCCTTATTTCGTTATTATTTCCCTGTCATGTTCCTCATCCATCATTATGGGGTCCATTGCTTCCTTCTTTTGGCTTCCATCCAGATCCCTCTCCGTATCTCAGATCTTCCTTAGTGCTTCCCCCAACTCCCCCATGCACAAAGAGTGATTTAGTTGTCTGATTCCATGATCATCATGCCTTTATCATGTAATAAGATCTTAATTGATTTGTAAAGTGACCTAATGTACCTCCCTCCGTGTCCCTTCAAAAAATCTTTCTCTACAGTAGTATATGACTTCATTGTGTCTGCTACAAATTCAGTAATAAATCCCATAGTAATATTGTCTAACCAAAAATATAATGCGCACGTGAATTTATTATTAACCCTTTCCAACCATGCAATGTTCTCAGCAGTCCACTCTACTGGATTTATCTGATTAGTCGGATGAGTATCCTTCAACCTCAATATCCACTCATATAATAACTCTGAAAAATAACAAAAATATGCCTCATGCAAATCAATAAACACATACCTATGCAGATACTGGCATGATGTATACCTGTAGATTTTATATCTTTCTGCGCGAACTCAAGTTGCTTTGTCTCCAACCATATTTCAATCTCTTGCTTTTTAGGGTTCCATGGCCTAAACATTCCTTTCTACCACTACATCTCCTTCATTGTTCTTCACCAGATCCCTTCTAGGTTATTCTTCTGAGTTCCAGTTGGCAAGAAAACCATTTGTTGGATGTAAGGGTTGACCTGGGTTCTACCTTAGTTCTCCAACAAAACCCTATTCACCATTGGCCCTTCTAGTAGACCAGAAGGCTACACCGCGCACATAGTGCACAACGCAGTCTCACCCGAGATGGCTTATGGGTGACTGTAAGACGTAGATGTCTGCAGTCACGGAAGGGATTGGGGATGTTCCTTTTACTTATACTTTAACATGCATTCTACCATAACATTCATAAGATCTATTACTTTATCCATTCAATAATATTCATTCTTCATGATTATTCTAGTGCATGTTGTAAATAAACTCTAAAATATGCATTCATTTATCCATTCATTCATCAAAAAGCATATAAAATCAACACAACACACATAAATAAACCAATTTTACTGTGGTTCACCCCCCGGGCTACGACCGCAAAGATATTTTTCTTTATTTCTTATTCTTCATCAAAATAGTGTTGTGCACATTACATCATAGGGTTATGAATGGTGAGGTTGACCAGCATCTCACAAAGCTCCATAGCTTGCGACCTAACCCTCAAATACATCTAAAAAATGACTCCATCTGAGATCCGCAGCTCTCAACAAAACATATACTTTGACTCAAGACTCAAAATTTCTCCAAAAGTAAGTTCTTCACAAAATTATACTCTCTTGATTGACTGAATCCCTAAATAACTCATACATCCTCTATTTATATTCAAAAATGGGTAAAACCCCTTACATTATGACTCAAAATACTAATTCTAAGTGGAATCCACTTGTCCACTTTCAAACATCCTTCCATGCGGTTGGTCTTCGATCCAACCATTCCTTGCTTTGAATATGCACCGATCTTCCTTCTTTGTTAGTGCACTGCTTCCTTTTCCCTTATGTCGAACTACTTTCCCTTCTTTCCTGGCATGTACTACTTCCTTTATCCCATTCCATAGCTCTTAGCCTTGTTTACTGCATTGGACCCAAAAATTGCCTAGTCCAACACTTACCCAACCCAAGGAATGGTGTCCCATTTGTTTATCAGGGTTGACCCAAGGAATGTGCCCCCTTCATTGACTTTAGTCCATTGGGCCGCTCCATTTGTTTATTAGGGTCCCTCTGACACAGGTAACTAGGAATCAAACTACTAAGATCTCAAGGGACTTACTATTAGTCAGAACTACCAGAAAATAAACAACAAAAACCTTGCTACCCCAGTGAAACTCGCATAGGAATTCACTCTTTAGGCCTGATATCCTAGTTCTTTGATAGTGCAACTCCCACACATGAGTTCACTCTTCAAGCCTGACAACCTGGTTCTTCGACAATGCAACTCCCACATAGGAGTTCACTCTTCAGTCCTGACAACATGGTTCTTCTGTAATCCCGACAACTTGCTTCTTCATGCTATACTCACCCTCTTGGCTTAGGCATCCCTTTCATTGTTACACAGTTCCTTAGGCGATCCATCATTTTCCAGGGTGTTCTTGCGTAGACGAATGAAAAATTGATGGTAAAATTCCACTAGCAATCTATAACCTATGGAAATCATCCCATCTGCATCATATGCATACATTCAATATGAGACATCATCATACAATTTTCATTATAGAATTTCAAATATGTTTTACTCAAGAAAACAAAATTTCCCAAACATGTGTTTTATGCTCATAGTTTTTTGGCTCTTGTGGTAGTAGATGTCAGTGTTCCTTATGTAATTACATCCCTGCCATATCCAATACCATTTCCCTTGCAATTTTCTCAAATTTTAAGCAACCAAACAAATTGCTAGCACATCACAACAATTTTCAATTTCTCAAATCTGTTTATACAAGAAAATAAATATTCCTATGCATGAGATTTTTGCTCATTATGTTTGTCTCTTACAACTATATATATTCATATTCCTTATTTCTTAAATCATTACCATATCTAATACCATTCTACCTTCAATTTCCTCAACTTTCTTGTAGCCAAACACGATTGTTAGCACTCATGCACATTTTCAGTAGTTCATGAAATGATATCATAATTGTAATTTAACAACAATTCAATCATTTCCAGCCATTATTCACATTAAAATGGAATTCAACCATTCATCATATTATCTAGAATGAAACTATAATTCATTGTACATTCATTATCAACATACCAATCTTTTCATAATGCATTCAAACTTTACTAATAATAAAACCAATGTGCTAATAATCATGGCCACATCCACACAATGCATCCTTTCATTGACTCTCTAATACCATTTGTTCATGCCATGTATTTCACCATGTGAGTTGGAAGGTATGGCCCACGCCACAATACATAATCCAAAATCTTCCCCACAACCCATCCGATCATTTGGATACCTTCCTCTTCAACCCATATACAACACTACGAACATAATCCCTTAGTGCTATTTAGTGTAGGAAAAAAGGTTGCAGTCCAAACATCAGTCATATAGGGGAAAACCATCATGCACTTGGATGGAACTATAGCCTTTCCATATCCAATCTCATCATGGCCTCACACATGACCATATCTAATGACATTCATTTCTACAACATAAGTAAAGTCTCCTAACTTAACTTGGTTATGATTGCATAACCAATCATAACACAATATGAAATTAAATTTCCCATAACTGCATTCAAGCAACAAGTAATATTTGCATACTCAAGGCCTACAACCTTTACATCAAATCAAATATTGATATTCGACTGAGAGAATTCGTACCTCAATTCCCTTAAACATTTATACATCATAACAACCCCAAACACATACCTGCATGGTTGTCATCAATTCACTTGATGCTACCTGATCAACTGGTAATTTGTATAAGATCACATGCTCCCTTTTGCAACCTCTTGATGAGTATTCCCACCATGCTCATTTATT
>JASDQU010439167.1:13314-54730 GCA_032191745.1 Picea mariana | reverse complement strand
CAGAATGAAAAATCATTTGTCAACAAAAACACTAGAGACAGATAATATCCCAGTCACCAGTTGATTCCCATAATTTATGGGGTCATAACAACATTGACTCAAGGACGACCTAATATATGAACTTGCAGAAGGCCAAATGAGAGACAAATGGATTTCCCAACCCCAATACAATGATGAAGTGGGTGTCATGTTCAAGAGCGACTATTACTGCCACTAACACAAATACAAAGAAACATTTCTTTTCCAAATTTTCCCCCACCATTTCCGGCGAGTACCTCTTTATTTTTATGCAAGCTTGAGGAGGATAACATATGCTTGTTGATGTAAGCTCATCTTTTGGATGATTCCCTCAAAGTATGTTTAATGAACCCTAAGAAGGAATGGTTTGGTTCCATATAGGTCTTTTGATGTTTGTTTAACAAGTCCAAAGAGATAAAACTCAGGGGTTTTTCATGTTTAGAGAGTGTGAAAAACACTTAAAGATAACTCTCTCAGTTCCTTTTTTCGTAAATTAGTTTGATTAGAACAAAAAAGTGATAACCTACCTCCCATCAAACGTTTTCTTCAAATACTTTTACGAGCATGAAATGAACAAGTTCGCTCAGTGAACTTTTCATTTTTACAGAGCATGAAAAGAGCTTAAAGCACACTCCATGGATGTCTTTTTTCATGTTACCATCACGAGTATGAAAAAATACGACAAAAGTATACTCAGTTTTGTTCTCATTGATTTATGAGCCTAAGAAGGAATGAAACCTTAGCTCGAGATTTTTTCTGAAAAACCCTAAAAGGATTTGTACATGCGACAAATGTAAAAACAAACCAAAAATTGTATCCATGTTCCATCATTTGCACTCCTAGATCTCTCACCTGTGAAAAATTAAATACATGCAATGTTGTTAGGACTTTAGGGTTTAGGTGAAATGCATAAAATAATATAAAATATGAATGGAAAAGTGAAAAAGTTAATAAATATGGGAGAAAAAATTATTTTTACCATTCCATTGTTATTTCACCTAAAACTTGTCTCAAAACCCCTGTTTCACCTCAAAATTTCACTGCGGATTGCAGGAGCCATGATTAGTCATTTGGCGAATGGTATCTACTGAATAGATAATATTCTTGTCCTCTTCATTTTCCATAGATTAATTTTTGATTTCATTGGTTAAAAGTATGGTTTTTGGGCTGAATTCATGAGGGTATTTGCATGTAGAGGTCACCGCAGGCACCTTATATTGTTCCCTGAGATGATCCAAGGTCTCCACAAGTGGCCCTATGGCTGCCCTGCAAGGATTCTGCACTATGTGGATGCTTTCACCTATGTCGTGTGCAACTCAAAAATTTCTTATGGATGTTTGGCCTATAAAAACTTCTAGGGAGGTAAAATAAAGATGCTAACTTCTCCTTGTGGCTACAATGCAAGTTTTTAGCAGTCAGAAAGTTGGAGTGGAGGGAGAGAGAACATGAGGATGATGATTACATCGTCAGGAATGACCCAAGAACAGTCAATTGACTCTGATAGTGTGGGTTGCTAAAGTTCTTCAAGACTCAGGGCATGAGATCCCAATTGAGGTTGCTTGAATATTTAGTCCACATGTGGGATGTTGATCAACAAGTATTTCATGTGGGGGCCCACATACTTAGTCTAGATATCAAGGATATCTATTTTTTGATGGGTTTGTCTCACTGTGGGTCTCGTGTGACATTGACAGGTAGCAGGGGTGGTGGTTTTACGATGAATGAGTACATTCGGGAATATTGTGTACCAGAGGCTGAGAGACATAGCGACAAGGTCTCTATTAGGGATGTCCAGGACTTACCCTTATGAACCATACTTTTCACCATATCTCATATGAAAGGTAGTGCATCTCCTCATATGGCTCTTTAGATCTACTTCTAGTATGAAATGGAGTGCATAGAGCCCCGTGTCTTTAACTGGTGTGATGGGCTCTTTAGGAGAATGAAGAAAAAATTGACCAAGTGTAGGAAAGGTGAACCGAAACAATTCAGATACATGTCAATTTTGGTGTTCTTCTTCCTGGAGAGGGTTCCACACTTGCTTCTACAGGTAGAGTGGGGAATATTGGTAGAGTGGGGAATATCGTCCCCACAAGATCCAAGAATGAAGAGGTGGTGTGAACTCATGGCTCGACATGTGACTGGTCCTATCATCAGATATAATGACGTGTTCTTCGATTGGTTGAGGCCCTAGATTCTTATGGTATATGAATATGCATATGCCATCTTAGACATCAGAGGTGACCTAGACTTGGTTCTTCCTAAAGGTTCTCAATGGGGGAACTTAGGTAAGAAACACATTTGTTTTTATAATGTTTTTGTAAATTTTTTGAAATATGAAATGTTTTTATGTTCTTAACCCAATGACTAATCAAAAAACTCCTTGACAATGCAGATGTGGGACCTCACCGACCTCCAAGTACATCTCCCATCTAGAGGCAAGGGGAGAGAGTCGAGGTAGCAATATTGGTCGTTGCTGACTACGAGGCTATCAAGCAAAACTATTGAGATTCAACAAGAATATCCTAGCGAAAATTATTCACCTACACTAGATGGATCCTTAGGATATTTTTGGGTGGAAGTCTATTTTTAGATGATGAGCAAATTCTATTTATAGATGGTGAGTGAATTCTATTTATAGATGTATGTCAACTATTATTATCCCTTAATAATAGTTGGATAATAAATATTAATCTATTCTCAATGAGCACTTGGAAATAGTTAAATGAAGTGGAAAATCAGTTAGCTATAGGAAATTCGAGTTCAAAATTTGATTGGTGGGACATGCAAGTCGAATTAGTTGTAACTGAGTGATTCGAAGTTGTAACAGAGTTATATGTGTAGTTATGTGAGTTGTAAAGTAGTTTAACTTAGTTAAGTGAGTTAATCTCAGTTGTACTAGTTGTAACTGAACTTACACTAGTGAGAGATCATTGAATTAATTATTAATTAATTCACAATCCTTGATCTCACATAAAAATGAATATTTACCATTGTTAACTACATGCATGTCAGATCCAATGGAGACCTAGTTGAGATAACATGTGAAAGGGATAGTTTGAGTATCAATTGTGACATTAGTGAGTACACTCATGTAACCACACACACATTGGATGTGCCCATGAGGAATACACAACCTAGGAAAGAGGGATTCATTTCATTTCATGGATTTCCATCAGTAGGGATTGCGTAGAGGAGGCAGGTTGTCTAGAGGCAGTAAATTGGCACATGCATTTGCCAATTTTTGTATGACAGTGTGAGACGATTGTATATTGTACTGAGAGCTCTTGGATTAGAGTTTTGTATGAGATTGTTTCATGATCCATGATATATAAATAATATATGATAGTGGGGTTTTTATCTTTATTCTTTCCAGGTAAAACATGTGTTATGTGTGATTGATATTTATTCTTGATATTGCAATTGGTGATCGTGTTTTAAATTACGAAAGAATATTTGTAGAAGCAATTATGTGTTTAATAGTGGCATATAATTGCTAGATTAGGAGAATCCAGGAAATACATAATTTGTATTGAAATTTCTACATGGTATCAGAGCGCAAAAGATTGCAGAAGCTGAGTTTGTGATTGGATAGAATTCGAATTTGCAGAAAGAATTTCTTGGTGCTATAGTTGATTCAAGATTGAAATGGATTTCAATGGATTGCGGTTAGAGTATGAAATTGAGGGAATCTTGAACTACATTGATTGGAAGGACACGATGGAGGTAGTACTCGAAGACATTGGCTTGAAGGAATTCATTGACAAGGATGTTCCTAAGCCAGGTGCTGCAGACACTGCAAATCTTGATGCATGGAAAAATAAAGTGGAAAAGACGAGGAGGATCCAGCTGGAGGGAGTACGAGACCACATTATCTCAATCCTCCATGGAAAAGTCACACCATATGAAATGTCAAATACTTTGACATATCTATTCCAAAACAACATCGACCATAGAAAATTGGTGCTCAAAGATAAACTCAGGAAGATGAAGATGGAGAAGGGCGAATCCATTCCAAAATATCTCACGAAGTTTGTGGAATGTAAGGATGTGATGGGGAGTGTGGGAATAATATTCACTGATGATGATTTGGTGAGCTTGGCTCTCCTAGGACTTCACAAGAATTGGCACAGTTATCAAGACTTTTCCAATGGAAGGAAAAAATTGCCAAATTGGGAACGACTATGGTCAGATCTAGTGCAGGACGAGTTCAAGCGGAACACCAGAGATGGCTCTTCATCAAAGCATGATGATGAAGAGGATTTTGATTTTGTTTCCAAGGAAAGGAAAGGGAAGGGGAATAAATTCCATTCAAAATACGAGTCTAAAGGAAAGAAGCTAGATTTTCCCAAAGTGAAGTGTTTTTACTGTCACGAACATGGGCATCTCGCTACTAATTGTTTGCAAAAGAAGAAGAAAAAGAAGGTTGTTGGAGTAGAATCTAGTGAGGCCCTTGCCTCACAATTTGAACTTAAATTCTCCTTGATCATATGCATGGTGTCAAGTGCATTGGGATCAGTGTGGTATTTGGATAGTGGCGCTTCCTTCCACATGATGGGAGATAAGGATATTTTCAGTGACTTGGAGGAGAGAGATCTCAAAATGCATATAGAGATGGGAGAAGATGGACGATACAGTGAGACTGGAATTGGTACCATTATATTTCAGAGGGATTCAGGTAAACCATTTCAATTGAAAGATGTTATGCATGTTCCAGGTCTAAAGAAAAATGTGGTCTCAGTCGCAATGTTGGAGGATAGAGGCTATGACGTTGTTTTCAGTGATGGAAAATATTTCCTGTGACATAAACCAACGGTTCAAGTCTAGAAGATAGTGATTCGAGTTAAGAAACTCTACAAGCTAGAGGTAGATGGTTGCACTGCCATGATGGGCAAGGTAGAAAAAGTGGTGAGCCGGGATGAGGGTGAATTATGGCACAGGCGGTTGGGCCATCTTCATCATGGAACCTTGAAAATCATGTAGCAAATATCTACTAGACTTCCAATGGGAACACTTGCTCAGTTAGATGAGTGCAAGGGTTGCACCATGGGAACGTATGTAAAGTCCACCTTTCATGAAAAGGAGAACCATGCTTCGGTGATCCTAGAAAGAATTCACACAGACATGTGTGGACCATTCTTGGTTGCTTCAACAACAAAACATAAGTATTATGTTATTTTCGTTGATGAATTTTCTTGTAAATGTTGGATCTTCTTCATGTAGAAGAAGGATCAAACATTTTGAAAGTTTTGTGAGTTTAAAGAATTGGTGCATAAAGAGTCAAGGAAGCAATTGAAGGCTCTAAGGAGCGATAATGGTGGAAAATACATATCTAACGAATTCAAAGACTTCTACATCAAAGAAGGAATTCAAAGAGAACTCATAGCGCCTCATAACCCACAACAAAATGGGGTCGCAGAGAAGAATAATAGAATGATCGTGGGTGCAACATGAGCGATGTTGCATGATTAGGGCCTACCAGTGAATTTGTGGGCAGAATCATGAAACACTGCGGTTTATGTGAAAAAACGTTGTCCCCATAGAGTACTTGGCATGAGTACACCTGAAGAAGATTTCACAGGTAAGAAACCTGATGTTTCTCATTTTAAGATTTTTGGCTCATCTATTTATGTGCATGTGACCAAGAACACCACGAAGAAGCTGGAGACGACTGTTGAAGTTGGGATATTTGTGGGGTACACAGAAACACCCCATAATTATTGTGTGTATTTTTCCAACAGTAAGATGACTATTATGCGATGGGATATAAAATTCCATGAGGGGAAATCCATGCAGTTGTCGCTTGAGAGGGGGCTAGACTTGCATGCAGAGGAGGAACTGCCAGTTACCAAAGATGAGTCTCAATATGTGAATCAACCACATGAGGAGGTTCATGGAGTGGAGGAAGCCACTAATGCAGAGCCATCCATCAAAAATGGAAAAAAGTGCACCACGGAAGCTGATAGATTGAGACTAGATGTTGCACAGAATGTAGGAGCCTCTACTTCACAGCGCAGACAGAGACAATCTCCTAATCAATTTACTGGATACATGGATCTCATGAGAAGATGTATTATGACTGAACCATCTTCCTTTCAGGAAGCAGTGCAGGATCCCAATTGGGTTGATGCAATGGTGGAGGAGTATGAATCCATTGTCAAAAATAGTGCATGGGAAATTGTCCCAAGACCAGTTGACAAATCATTGGTAGGTTCAAGATGGATCTACAAGGGTAATATTTTAATCATTATTCTTTATGTTGATGATTTAATACTGACTGGTGATGAGCAGCTGATACACTCAGGCAAGGAGGACCTTGCAAAGGATTTCGAGATGAAGGATATGGGCCTTCTTCATTATTTCCTTGGATTGGAAATATGGCAGTGAGATGGTGAAATTTTTGTTTCTCAAGGAAAGTATGCAAGGGATATATTGGGTAAGTTTCACATGGAGGGATGCAAACCCATGGATACTCCTCTTCTAGGAAACTGGAGGAAAGAGGATGCTACTTCTGGAGAGGTAGTGGATTCTACTCTCTATCGATAGTTAGTGGGTTCGCTAATGTATCTAGTGAACACGAGACCAAACATTTGCTATGCGGTTAACTAGATGAGTCAAGTGATGGTTAATACTACCAAAATTTGAGTATGTCTTATGGTACAAACAGGCAGATGAGGTGAAGTTGCATGGCTTCATGGATGCAGATTGGGTGAGCAGCCCAACGGACAGAAAGAGCACATCGAGGGGGATGTTTAGTATCAGATATATAGTTGTTTCTTGGTACAGTAGGAAATAGACATCCATGGCACTCATTTCAGCGGAAGCGGAATACATGGCAACGAATCAAGATGCATGTGAGGCTATATGGATGAGAAAGATCTTGGTTGGTTTGTTTGGTTCTTATTTAGATCCGACAGTGATTCATTTTGATAATCAAAGTTGCATTAAACTCTCGATTAATCCTATTTTTCATGATATATCTAAGCATATAGATATCCGATATCATCATATCAGAGATTGTGTGCAGTGGAAGATCATGTTTCTTTAGTACATTCCTACGGAAGATCAGGATGCAGACATTCTAACGAAGGCACTCACCAGGAGAAAATTCGAATACCATAGAGATAGGATCGGGGTGAAGGATAATCCCTTTCTTTTTGAGAGGGAGTGTTGAGATTCAACAAGAAGATCCTAGTGAAAATTATGCACCTACACTAGGATGGAGCCTCGGGCTATTTTTAGGTGGAAGTCTATTTTTATATGATGAACAAATTCTATTTATAGATGATGTCTATTTATAGATGGTGAGCGGATTCTATTTATAGATTTATGTCAATTATTATTATCCCTTAATAATAGTTGGACAATAAATATTAATCTATTCTCAATGAACACTTGAAAATAGTTAACTGAAGTGGAAAATCAATTAGCTATAGGAAATTCGAGTTCAAAGGTTGATTGGTGGGACATGCAAGTAGAATTAGTTGTAACTGAGTGATTCGAAGTTGTAATAGAGTTATATGTGTAGTTATGTGAGTTGTAAAGTAGTTTAACCCAGTTAAGTGAGTTAAGCTCAGTTGTACTAGTTGTAACTGAACTTACACTAGTGAGAGATTAGTGAATTAATTATTAATTAATTCACAATCAGTGATCTCACATGCAACTGAATATTTACCACTGTTAACTACATGAATGTCAGTTCCAGTGGATACCCATTTGAGATAAAAAGTGAAAGTGACAATTTGAGTATCAATTGTGACATTAGTGAGTGCACTCATGCAACCACACACACATTGGATGTTCCCATGAGGAATGTGTAGCCTAGGAAAGAGGGATTCATTTCATTGCAGGGATTTCCATCAACAAGGGATTGCGCAGAGGAGGCAGACTGTCTGGAGGAAGTAAATTGGCACATGCATTTGCCAATTTTTGTATGACAGTGTGAGACGATTATATATTATACTGAGAGCTCTTGGATTAGAGTTTCATATGAGATTGTTTCATGATCTATGATATATACATAATATATGATAGTGGGTTTTTTAGCTTTATGCTTTCCCGGTAAAACATCTGTGTTATGTGTGATTGATCTTTCTTCTTGATATTTCAATTGATGATCGTGTTTTAAATTCCGCAAAAATATTTGTAGAAGTGATTCTGTATTTAGCAATGGCATATAATTGTTAGATCAGGAGAATCTAGGCAATACATAATTTGTATTAAAATTTCTACAAAAAATTGGAGGGGTTGACAATGGATGTCCCAGATATCTCTATTAATGAGATCCCGAGACATTACCAGTTACATACAGTGAGTGTATCTGGTTCTATCACTCGACTTCACCATAGAGTATCACGAGTAGTCTGTGTTATCGTGAGCAACATATTTGATACTATTTTTGTATATGAAGCTATGTGCTTCACATTTTCGATATTTTGGTCTTCGGACAAAAACAATTTTTGTAAAAAGTTTATCGTTATATATACACGAGGATCCAACCGGATTACTTGCTTTATATACAAAATGTGATTGGATTTATAAGTGTCTCAAATGTCTATCTAACACATAATTAACTAATTCGTCTGTTAATGTATTTAGACATATAGGAATGTGTTGATATTCAATGTAATCAAAATGACGTTCCAAGAGGCATATTCGTAAATATACCCTTAACAAAGTAGAACTTCAGATAGCATAGGCATTACTCAATTGTAGTACTACTTACTATGAATTGAGTCATACAACAAGATGACAGATTTCAAGTGAAATAGCGTTAATCAACAATTCGATGACTGCACTTTATTCCATGGTATTGTTAGTTGCATGATCGAGGCAAACACTATGTAGACTGATTAATTCGTTTGTAGGTGCGTAGATTTCCCAAGCAACAGATGCTAAGTTCTGAGTACTACAACTAGAGCCATTGGTGAAGCCAATGTAGGGTAGTGAAGACATCGACATATAGAAACCAAGCACAATGCAAGATAAGCAGTTGGGGGTCGAAACCAAACAACGAAAAAGTAAACAAAAGTAACACACAAGAGTATGATACAATAAAAATACAAGAACTCATGCAAAAATGAATTAAGCATAGTACTTATTCAAGTAAAGCCCATTTTGGGGTTGACTCAAAGGAATGCCATCATAATACACTAACTCATAGGCTCCCTTCTCCAACACTCATTTGAAAATATAAGGGCCTCACCACATAGCCTCGAATTTTCCGGCCCCTAGTAAATCATGATCTTGTTTGTAGAGGAGAACTAGATCACCTTCAGAGAAAAAATGTGGCTTGACATGTTTGTCGTATTGGGCTTTGACAAAAAAATTTTGAGTTTCAATAATCAGGGCGACGTCACGATGGGTTTCATCTAATTGCATCAGGTACAATAGATGTTCCTCTTCAGTAGAGGTGTTTGAGAGAATTTCAACAACTAGTTTCAAAGATGGTATCTCACATTCAATTGGAAAAACAACTTTGATACCATAAACTAATTGGAAAGGTGTGAGCCCAGTGGCATACTTGACGGATGTCTTGTAGGCACATAATGCTGAAAAAAAATCATGTGCCAACTTGTTTTATGAATTCCTTTCATCCTTCGAAGCATAGTAATAAGAAATTTATTTATAGCTTCAACCTGGCCATTGGCTTGTGGATAATAGGGGGTTGAGTTTTCATGCCGAAGACCCAACTTTTCAATAATCTTGGACATCATGAAATTTTGAAAATGACTACTGTGATCAGTAATGATATCTTGTGGTACATTGAACTGACTAATGATTTGGTTGAATATGAACAAAGCTGCAGTTTTCCCGATGTTATAGAATGTAGGTATCACCTCGGCCCATTTAGAGAAATAATCCACTGCTCAAAGATGTATCCATGCCCCCCGGTTGAGTGAGGGTTACATGTCATGAAGTCAATGCCCCATTTTGTGAAGGGACCAATGAAAACTACAGGGTGTAAAGGAGGGGGATGATATCTTATCTTATTATTATACGTTTGGAAAGCATGGAATTTTTGAACGACAGTGATACAGTCTTTTAACAAAGAAGGCCAGAAGTATCCTGCTCATAAGATATTTTAGGCATTGGCATACCCAGAGATATTGTAGGTGAGACATCGTTAGAAAATAGAGTCAACAACATGACGATAAAGAGTATCACTGATAATTATGTATTGACGAGCTTGATACCATATACGACGATGTTCTATTCTAGAAAGGTCGGGCTAGAAAGATTGAGTCTGGAGATAAATGATAATATCTCTATACCAAACGTCATCAAAACTAATCTGAAAAAGGGATTCATTAGGTAAAGAATCCTCTACCACATTTGTTGTCTCAGTTGAGGGAAGGTCACATATCAATTCGGCAAAACCAAATATTTCTTAGACTTAGCGCATTCAAATTCTAAGTCAAACTCTTGGAGAATCACTATCCATTTGGAGTAGTTTCCCCCCAACAATTGTTGAGTGAGGATGTGTTGCATGGGGTTGCAATTAGAAATAACAGTGGTCTTACGTAATAAGATATAATGAAAAAAATGTAGGACATCTTGAACAACTGCCAAGGCTATTTTCTCCACATGTAGGTATTTGGCTTCAGTGGTCGTGAGACTTCGACTTAAATAGTAAATTACATGTTCATTGTGTGAATCATCTTCTTGGACTAAAACCATGGAAATGGTAAAGTCTGAAGCGGCGAGGTAGAGGAAATAGTCTTGACTATAATCTGATGGGAAAAACATTGGTGTACGGGTTAAGGAAAGTTTCAAATATTTGAAGGATTTGTTGGTAGTATCATCCCATACAAACTCGTAGCCTTTCTTCAACAGTCGAGTAACTCCCTGTGTTAACTCGGTGTAATTTGGAATGAATCGACACAAAAAAATTTCTTTCCCTTGAAAACTTTGAAGCTGGCATAGTGTGGAAAGAGGAGGTAGATTAAGGATAGATTCAACCTTCAAAGGGTCTACCCTAATTTCATGTAGTGACACAATAAAACTCAGAAGTCGGACAAAATCCACACAAAAAACACATTTGTGTGGGTTCAAATGTATATGATAGAAACGACAATGAAGGAAAATGTCTCGGAGGTGTGTCGGGTGATCTTGGCGACGCATGGAATGTGTTGATAGATCATCGAGATACGGTTGTACGATGTGCTTGATATATTGAAAAGCATAAGACATGGCACACTGCAAAGTTGCACCAACGTTCTTCAAACTGAAAGGCAGTTTCTGATAGGCAAAGGTACCCCAAGGAAAAATGAAAGCAGTTTTGTGTTGATCCACGAGAAAAATATTAATCTGATTATAGCTGGAGAAACCATCCATTAAGGAGAATATTTCACTCCCGACATAATCTTCGACGATCTGGTCAATGAAGGGGGTTGGATAATTTAACTTAGGACAAGATTTATTGATATCCCTATAATATACACATACACAGATCGTGCCTTGTTTCTTGTTTACCGGAACCATATTGGATACCCAATCGGTTAAAGAAACAGGATAGATAAGACAACCTTAAGAAGTTTTTCAACTTCGAGTTTGATAGCAGCAGATTTACGAGGATGGACTGGGCAAAATCTCTGCTGGACAGGTTTAGTGTTTGGGTAGGTCTTAATTTCATGCACATCGATATCGAGATCAATACCCAACATCTCTTCATAGCTCCAAGTGAAAACATTAAGAAATTATTGAAAAATGGCTTTATAAGTGGCGATCTCATCAAAGAAACATGGGGATCCGATGTGAACATTTTTTATGACTCTAGGTTTAATGGATATGTCAACAGGAATGGTGGGTGAAATATTACTCAGGTTCCCTTCATATAACACGTCATGTGGTCACTTGGAAACATATGAAATGACAACAATGGTCGTCGAAGTCGAAATTCATTGGTAACTCTCTATGGTGTGTTTCTCTAGGAAGAGAATGGAATGATGATGTCCATCGTCACAGGGGGTGTCTTCCATATACATGACTGACATGATCACCTCGTCAGTAGGAAAAATCACATGAAACAGATCGAGAGATGACTCTCAGAGAGAGGGAGTAGAAGGGGTTTCTGATTTGAATGGCTTGATAAGCGGATTCAACTAGACTTAAGGGCATTTATTCGCCATAGAGAAGATAATCACTAGGATCAGGTACTATCCACGGGTCATGAGACGTGGGGATTTCACAAACAAAGGTGGAAATCATGTTGATTGAGGTGAAAAAAGGAGGGGGAATATCGGGTGGTGGGATTAGGAATGTCCCCATCAAATTTGAATCTTTCAGAAAACACACATCGACATTCTCGTACCCAGGAGGTGTCTTCGAGATGAAGGGTATGTTGCTAGTACAAAAATTGGAATTAAAAAAGGCCAGTTGGTCAACAGTGATGACCTTTCCTTGGTGTGGGAAACATAACACATGGAAAAGGGTAGACACAATTTCATGCATGGAATCCATGGATGATTTTAGGGGCTAAATTTCGCTCGTGGGCTAATTTTCCATGTTTTTTCCAAAAACAAGATTCACTATTTTAAAAATGATTCGCCCAAATTCTATAGGATAAAATTATTTTACCTTAAAAATCACCAAAATTTTATAAAAACTATATAAAATCCTTAGAAATTTGAATATTTTTACAAAAATATCGCCAAGCATTTATAGTTGGCATATGAAGGATTAGTAAGATTCGCCAAGGTTTCTACATTTTAAAATAAACTTCCATCCTTAAAATCATCCCTAATGGAATCAATCCAACTATGGCCAAGTAAGAGGTTATAATAAAGAGGTGCATCAAAGACCTCAACTTCAACATTGACCAATTTGCCTTCCAACGTAATAGATAAGGAGGGAAGAACATCGTAGGGTTTAAAACCATAACCATTGAAGGCCTTAAGTGTATTGTGTGATTCGGTGAGGGGAGGAGACCCAATGGATTTCCAACAGGTAACAGACATAATGCACATCGCGACACCTTCGTCAATAACGGTTCTACAAATATTCTTGTTCTCTACAACAACTTGAATTTGAAACGCTAACTGAGGAGGTAGCCTTGGAATGTGATATTCTAGGTCAAAGATTATCAAATTTGTATATGTGGGATCAATTCCACCAATGGCCTTTAACAGTGCCTTCCATTGAGCGGGACAACTTTGAAGGACTTCGAGAGTTGACATTGCAGAGGGTGCTTGCACAAAGTCTTCAACAATACTATAGTTTTGAGCAGTACACGCATGAGGATTAAAGGAAAACTTCCAAACAACTCCCTTTGGAGGAGGGCATAGAACTGTATCAGATCCGGTCATTCGAGATGAAGAGGAAAATTGGGAGGTGAAGTTGAGAGAGGAAGTTGAACCAACGGAGGTGGAAAATCATCAACTTTCTCCTTTGAGGGAGAATAATATTTGGCCCGAGTTGTGATTGCAACTTCGTTCTTTTTAGACTCACTCGTACACATAAGGACATAAAAAGTGGTGAAAGGAGNGGTTGGTCATGAATGACCAATTGGGATTTTTATTGAGAAGGGAAAGGTTGGGACAAAACGACAAGTGTGGGAGGCTTCTCAGTCCCTTGAAGGAACTTAGTGACCTTGACACGTCTTGCACAATATTTCATGTAGTGATCATCACCACAGATAAGGAAAGGATATCAAGGTTTACACTTATCCTTATCATCAGCAGGTTGCATTTTGGGTTTTTCAGATTGCGGGTTATTATTTTTATCCTCCTTTGTTATAACAATAAATTTCACTTGACATGCATACCTGACATTAGGCCATCTTACTTGCTATCTTTGTCAGGCCATCACTAAACAAATCTTCAAAAAAACCATTGTTTTGAATGCATACATGCCCTACACCACTATTTCTCGTGTACACACGCTTGCTACACCACTACACCCCGCGTACACTCACAAAAAAGAATAAAAAATGAAAATTGCAAAGGGATATGAGTTTTCGGGCCATTACCTAACCATTTGACCACCCATAGCCAGTCACCCCAATTGTTACTATGTCTTTTTGCCTATGAAATAAGGTGTTGGGGCCCCATTTCAAATGGAAGCATGAGAGAATATAAACTCTACCCATTTCAGTATTCCCCCTTTGCCCCAATATTTTGCAACCAAATTGTGAGTTTGAGCCAGAATTGTTTTTTCCTCCATTGCAAGCCCTTGCCATTTACCTAGAGAGAATTGAAGAGGAGAAGAATACGTGGAAGGAGTTTGTGCATGGTGAAAAGGAGCCCAGGACTGAGTTCAAGGAGCAGTTGTTGGTCTCATGTTGTAAACGACTTTTGTGAGATTAATATAAATTAATACTTTTTCCGTCGCGCCAAATGATGTCTTAAATCCTTATGATTTGTTTACATTTTTGTTATGATGCCTAACCCACTAATCCTTATATTAAATGCATGCTCTATTTTCTTTTTTTTTCTTTTGGTGAATACATGTTGGCCTTGGGAGGAGATATGCAATCGAGAAACAACTAAGCACCAAGGGATCGACACAAGAAGTGGAGTTTAAGGTATGCCTACCAGATCCCTATACTTTGTCTTTTATGTATGATTGTGGGGTAATGACAGGATAGTTGTTAAAAGTAGGAGACTTTAGACAATTATCTCTACCTGCACTTTAGAACCCTGGTGTAGTCCGTAGAGTATTTTTCTTGCTATAGCATAATTGGAAACCATATTGGGGAGACCTATAAGGTTTTTAGGGGATATTCTTTTGGGTGTTTTGAATCAGTTTGTTTACTATTTTTGAGTTTCTGTAAGCTATTGTGTCTTTAAGGGATTATGGTATTCCATACCAGTACTCCCTGCCTTTGCTTGACTATTGGTTTTCATCTTTTTCGAGAAGTTACAGAGGTGTACGTGGCCTGTAGTGGGTCTGCACGCGTGCATACGTGCCCTGCCTTTGGACAACTCGCGTACATGCACAAGCTGCTGAAGTATCAGTAGCGTGCTTGTGTTGAGAATTATTTTTTTAAAAGAAGAGGTAGTCATCCTCTTCCCTGGTCTCTGTTATAGTAGTCTGTAGCCTAGGTCTGACCTTAGCATAGCTTTCTTTTTATCAAAGATTTTTTGTGTTTTCTTTATTAGGGTTTTTAGGCAAGTGTCTGAGTTCGTTCTGATATGCCTATTTGGTATTGTCAATGACTACCTTCAATCTATGATTGGGCCTGAAGTCATTTATTGGTCTTGAATTGTCGTCATTTTCCCCTTTTTTTCTTTAGAAGAAGAGAAAAGAATTTATTTTCAAATTTCTTGTTTTGAAGCATAAAACAATAATTTTTTTTTTTCATTTCTTTGTTTGGTAAAAGTAGTTCAGGTTAGTTGATTTATTTACCAAGGAAAAATAATTTTTTCTTAAGTTCTTTATTTGAGTGCTTAGGACATTAATTAGCTCATAGTTGAGATAAATATTGTTTTAAGTTTTTTCTTTTCAAATATATGAGAAAAGTAGTTATGAAAAAGTTTGGCTAAAGAGTTTAAATTGGCAAATATTTGTTTGTGAAGAAGAAGTAGTTTGTTTTCAGTTTTAGCTTATTCTCTTCTCTTTCGTCTCTAAAAGAACATCGCTGGTTTCACTTTCGTTCCTTTTGACTTAAGACAACCACTAAAATTAATGCTTAATTAAAAGTTATTAGAATTTGTGTTTGTAGGGTCCATCAATTTAGTCTAGGTTAGAGCCTTGATTTGGGATTGGAGAGGAAACTCTTCAAGGCTACAAAAACAAACATAAAAGTCTATGCTAGGGAGTGCTTGAAAGTATAGTAACCATGAAATTTATCCAGGACCCCCCTCTAACACAGGCCTAAACACGAGGTTGCACGCAGAAAGGTAGCAGAGATAACCCCTCCAAAGTCAGACCAAACGTAGTGGGGAACACATATAGAGGGCTTATCTTGGGATTTTGTTGATCCCATTTGCCACAGAGCTTCATGGGTTTGAAATATGTTTGAGGTCCTTAGTTGTGTTTCAGAACAGTTTCTTTTGATACCCTTGATAGGTTTTGGGCTTGATACCTTTCTCATTACGGTCCACCCGACTGTCGACTATACTCGCCTGGTGATTTTTCATGCACTGGAAATGTAGTTGTCTTTATCTTAGTGACTTACATAGGTGACTGCGGGGGTATACCATGGTACCTAGGGTAGACATAAAGCCATGCTTTGCAAAGTATACCCGAAGGGTGATTCCGTATTCGAGTTTCACTTGGACTGGTAAGTTTCTCTAGTGTTGGCTAGTGTAACTGTTCTTCCAACTAGCTAATGGTCTGCTTGTCTTATCTCACAGAAGATTTTTCTAGTGTGTGTTGGTCTTTATCGTTAATAGAAATCCCTAGTGTGTATTTGATCTTCTCACACTGTGGAGGATTAGGAGCTCCGTCAGTCGCGAAGGCTTCTTGGCCTACCACTGGTTAATTTTGAGCCACCCCCGCCATCACTAAGGCGAAGACTAGACCAACAAGAGTCTTTTGAGGAAACCGAGCCACATGAAACTGAGCCCGATCCATCTCTGAGAGGAGAACATTTGATTCCAGAGGAACCAACCATTTTTGACCTCAGAGCAGAAGCTCTTGGTCTGTATAACCCTCTGATCAATGATCTATCAGCTCCCATCGTCATATAGGTTAAACCTTATGAGCGTCAGGTAGTGTCACAAGCAATGATGGAGAAAAATGTTGCTACTTCTTCAGGGAATCCTCACATTCCCTCTACAAATGTCACTATAGGGGGTTTTCTGCCTCCTAACCAACCGTCGATGGTCTGGACCACCATGGTCTCGACCGCCTCTACCTTAGGAAATGGTATGATTCCATCTATGACGACGATCATTGTTCCTTTCACCCAAATTGTGACAGGCCCTCCGTTCTCATATAGGATGCCTGGCTTCGATATGAACTTTGTCCTTTCCTAATCCACTCTACAAATTAGGTCTAGGGGTAGGGATCTTGAACGCTCCTCTTCAAGGATCCATGGTGGGCACTTCAACTCCCTATAATGCTTTCCCTTACAGAGGGGATCATATCCCTCCTTTGTCCCCTTCGCTTGGTGATGCTCACCATCACTCCGCCGGGCCGAATGTAAACTATAGTTTGTTTAGAGACGGTAGTCAAGGACTTCCTTCTTATAGAATGCTGGTAAGTTTGACACCCTTCTCTTTGTTCGGTGTGTTTGGTAAGAACGCATTCTCGTCAACTGCCATCTCAGTCGGGGGCAACCCCGATTATGGACAACAAAATCCTATGCAGGGTACTATTCTTGCACAGGGGAAAAACTCAGGAATTCCTTCCTTACAAGGAGTTTGGAATACATGGCAGGGATCAATTCCCTCATTAGGGATGTCGACTGAGAGAAACCCCTTCCATAGCCAATGGAACCATGGGCAAGGCTCAGGACCTATATCCTTGGAATGCAATGCAAGCCCAACCTTTTATGTCCTATTACGGGAGTCAGTCGATGACGTATCAAAAAGAGTATAATCCATACGTTGGTTACGGCCATGGTTATTATCATAACCCTGGCCAACAACTTAACTTTTCCTAGCAACCTGGTGCCAGCCAAACTCCAGGCTCCTTTTCCCTTGGTTATAATCAACGACCCAAATTACTGTTTCTGGCGACTCTGCACTTGCTAGACTTGACAAGGTTATTAAACGACCCCATATGTTATGATCCGTGTTGGCATCCCATGCCAACCAAGTTTCCTTCAAACATTCCAAATTTCAAAGCTAAGCCTAATGAAGATCCAGGTGATCATGTGACTACCTTCCATTTATGGTGCTTGTCCAACTCTTTGAGAGATGACTCCATCGAGTTGTGTTTGTTTCAACGCACTCTCATTGGGAATGTGACGAAATGGTACATCGAGCTCGACCGCTCGAGATACTCTTCCTTCGGAGAATTGGCAATGGATTTCTTAAACCATTTTCAATTACCTATGAGATACGACATCAACACCAAATTGTTGGCCAACTTTGAGAAAAAAAAAGCGGACCATATCTAAGATCACATTTGAGAATGGATATGCCGAAAGAGTTTGATAAAATTAATAGTTCCACCATCATTCCTGCTTGAGTGGTTCCTTAAGTATTTGTTACCTCAGTTATCCAAAGACGTCGCAACATTGGGGGTCTTTTAAGAAGAAGAAGCGATAATGAGAGCTCAAGAACTAGATTTTATTTACTCTCAGTCTGGTTTAGTTTATGACGTTTTTCCATATGCACCACAGTCAATACTTGACAAGACCAGACAAAGATCTGGACCACATGCCGATGGTATTGTTGGTTCAGTGCAAGTGAAACTTGCTAATCAATTGTCGAATCAATTGTAGCAATTGTCAATACAACAGACATCAAACATCTAGACCACTGTTTTGGCTTCTCCCCCCACTCAAACATCGGATGTACATAGTGTGCAATCAACAAAACTGAAGGCCACCCAACAACCTAATGAAAAGAAGAAACATCGAAAGAAGGGTAAGGGGGGATACGAAAACTACCAATAATGATGGCAAGGGAAACATAGAAAAGAAGAAGTCAAAGTATCCATGTAATCTTTGCACCGAAGACCATCTGACTCACCAGTGCCCTCAGCTTGTGGAGGCCCAAAAGTTATTGGCATAGTAGTAGCCTGCCTTTTCAATGAACCCATTTCCACATGGGAAAAATTTAACTCAAGCCTCTTCGATCATGGAAGGGGGTAATCAGGGACCCCCTCCATATTCGAGTAATACTTTGTTTGTGAATGTGTACATGATGAAAGGTAGTGTTGACATAACAACTAGGACATGCAACTATGGAATGCCAAACACCTCTGAGAAGGGTAAAGAAGACGAAAACCCATCTCTTCCTCTCCATATTGAGAAGCCATTGGGAGAAACAATTACATGCATCCCAAAGGGTGCGTTCAAGAAATATTCCCACAACCCAAATGCAAGGGCCACCCATAACTACTCTATGGTGGAGGATTTGTCTCCAACCCCTTGTGCAATGTCGGCTTTGGAAGTCCTCTAGAGCTGCCCTTCCCAAAGAAAGGCTCTATTAGCTTCCTTAGGATCTGTTGAGACTTGTAATCCAGGAATGATCATGCTTGATACGATCAACTTAAAACCTCGTCTCCCTTACCATGTGGCATTTTAGATAGTAGTGGCTTACACCACAAAACAATTTACTCGAAACATTTTCTGCACGGTGGTTGATGAGGGCACATCGACATGCGTGATTTCTTTGGTGTGTTGGAAGGCCATTGGCCAATCCGTTTTGTCTCCATCACCTACTCTTCTTACCACTTTCGACGGTCATTTGTTCAGACCACATGGATTTATCCCCTCTTTCCCCTTGTAGTTAGGGGGGAAGACCGTGTGCGTCGAGGTTGAAGTGGTCGATGCATATCTCAACTAAAATTTTTTGTTAGAAAGGAGTTGGACCCATGCTATGCAAGAAGTGGTAACGATAGTTTAACGGGTCTTGTTGTTTCCACATGAGGGCCGGATCATGTCCATTGATCAGTTATCCTTCTCCTGTCCTGACCCTTCATCGGGGGTATCCACTGTCCCGATGATTGATAACCCTCATCTTGACATCGTCAATATAGGGGTTGGTTTGTGGCCACCTTTGATGGGTACTTTCGATTATCCACCTCCGACAAGAAATGTCCAATACATATCGACTATCCCTAACCAACCTAGGGCTTAAATATTTCAAATCTTGTCATTTCAGATGACTTACTTTAACGATCCATGGAATCTTCCTTCCCCATCAGCCATGATGGAAGGGACAGGGCACCATGGCATGGCCATGTGTTTTTCTGCGACAGAGGTTGCATACTCATAGTCCATCAAGCTTCCACTGACCCTGATCCAACTCCCACATAAGAGTTAGATCTGGTTCTAGAGCCTATTTGGGCTCAATATTCCCTCGCCGATACTGATTCTTTAGACTTAGTCTTTCCCTCAGACAAGGTGATTATTGAGGCAATGACTAGTCTGGACAGACCCTGGAATGATCTCCATCATAGATATTATTTTCTCCTAGAGTTAAGAAGAATTGAAGTAGGTGAATTCACTCTGACTATGACTAGAGATAGGGCGTGTCCTATCAATCATTTGGCTATGAATGTTGTTTATGCTGAAGGAAATATGACAACCATCGCTAAAATGATACCTATTGATATCTCCAGAACCCCAGGCATCATGGAGAATATCTTCATTGGAGTGGACTACTCCCCCGAGGAGATTCGAATCTACACGAATTTATTTAAAGAATTCCATGACGTGTTTGCTTGGTTTTATGAGGAAATGCCAGGCATAGATCCAAGAATCGTTGAACATGAAATCACGACATATCCTAACACCAAGCCAGTCCATCAGAAGCTTCATCTAGTTAATTCTAGGAAAGCAACAACTATTAAGGTTGAAGTGGATAAACTATTGAAAGTTGGTTTCATCTACCCCGTTCAATTGACTCAATGGGTGTCAAATCCTGTGCCATTCAACAAAAAGAAGGGTATGATTCATGTATGTACAAACTTCCATGATTTGAGCAAGGCCAGTCCAAAGGATAATTTCCCCACATGATTTATTGACCAGATAGTCGATGAATGTGTAGGTTGCAAGGAATTTTCTTTCATGGATGGATTTTATGGATACAATCAGATACAGATCAAACCCAAAGACCAACTCAAAACTGCTTTCATTTGTCCGTGGGGTACATTCGCCTATCGGAATATGCATTTTGGTCTGAAAAATGTCGAAGCTACTTTTCAGTGGGCCATGTCTTTTGCTTCCCACGAACTCAAACACATATTCAAGGCTTATCTTGATGATTTAGAATCACGATCTCGTAAGAGAGATGATCATCCTGCACACCTCCAACTTATCTTTGACTGATGTTGCTACTACCAAATTCGCTTGAATCCAAACAAATGCATTTTTTGCATAACATCAGGTCATCTACTAGGTTTCATAGTTTCGACAACCGAGTTCATGGTTGATCCTCTAAAGGTTGAGGTGATAGTTCATTTTCCTCCCCCGTGCACAATCCCTCAACTTTAGAGTTTACAGGGAAAAACAAAAATTCTATGGCATTTCACCGCAAAGTGTGCCGACATCACAAAGGGTTTCATGCGTTTACTGAAGAAGGACATTCCTTTTCATTGGGACGAAGCTGCTCAATGCTATTTTAGAGCATTGAAATGTGTCCTCACGTCTTCCCCTCTACCTCGGCCACCCAATTATAATAAATATTTCTTATTGTACTTTCCCACTGCAGATTCGACCATCGGTATGGTCTTGGTTCAAGAGGATGATTTTCTCTCAGAATACGAGATTTATTACCTGAGTCGAGGTTTGGTTGGACCAAAACTCAATTATTCCCACATTGAAAAACTTGAGTTGGAAGAAATTCATGCTTTCCAGTGGTTCCATCATTACATCTTATTTCGAAAGACCATCGTCATTGCCATTGTGAATCCATTTCAATACGTGTTGACACGATGTGTAATTGGCAGAAAGATCAGTGGATGGATAGTTATCCTCCAGGAATTCGACTTGGATTTTTTTTTGGTGAAATCCAAAAAGTCATTGGTCTTTGTAGAACTCATCTCGGAACTTTCGTTGAATCAGGTGAAGTTATACCCGAGGAGTCACCTATCAAAGGAGACATGTTTTTGATCGCATCTTCGTACCGCTGGTACGAAGATATACTAGTCTATATCCAGACTTTGAAGTGCCCCACTTCTGTGTCTCATGATGAGCGTCGCCATATACACCATCAGGCCAAGAACTATCTCATACTCGAGGACACTCTGTATCGTCAAGGTGTAGATTGCATCCTTCACCGATGTCTCACTCATGAAGAAGTGAAAATCGTGCTTAACGATTGCCACACTGGAGCATGTGGCGGTCATCTGTTTGGGTTGGAAACAACCCAAAATATTCTATGAGCTTGTTACTTTTGGTTGAAATTAATCAAATATTGTGTTGAATCAGTCAAGAAGTGCCACCCGTGTCAGATMTTCTCTCGAAATATGAGGGAACACCCCGCTCCCATGTTTCCCGTCATCACAGTTGGTCCCTTCACCAAGTGGGGGATTGATTATGCTACATGCAGCACCCCTTCAACAAGGGGGCACTGTTATATCATCATAGCAGTAGACTACTTTACAAAGTGGGTCGAGCCTATGCCAACGTTTAAATATGATGGAGAGATAACAACTCTCTTTTTGTTTAACCAGATAATAGCAAGGTTCGACGTCCCGAGAGAGATTGTCACTGACCATGGCAGTGACTTTTAGAATAAATTGATGTCCAAGTTAACATTAAATATTGGGTTGAGGCAAGAAAATTTATCACCCTACTACCCACAAGCGAATGGTCAGGTGGAAGCTGTGAATAAGTCCCTTAATACTATTCTACAACGAACAATCAATTCGGCCAAGTCAAATTGGCATTTCATGGTTTATTCGACATTATGGGCCTACCGAACGTCTATTAATATTGCAACTGATTTCTCACCTTTTCAACTCATTTATGGGATGGAAGAAGTCCTTCCTATAGATTTCCATATCCCCTCTCTAAATTTGGCAGTACAGTTATTTCCAGACACTTCACCGCTTGAAGAGCATTTATTATATCTTGAGTAGCTTGATGAGCAGCGTTGGGATGCAGCCTTGGCTAACGAGACTCACAAACAAAAATTCAAGTATCAGTATGATCGGTCAGTTCGTCCTCGGATTTTATCTGAAGGCAACCTTGTCCTAGTATATGACCAAGATAAGGATCTCTTGAGGGCAGGCAAGTTCAAACCCATGTGGTTCAGACCTTTCATCATGAAGGAGGTTCTAAAAAAGGGTGCTTATCGTCTGGTGGACTTTGAGGGAAATGCTTTGGAAGAGCCTAGAAATGGGCTCTACCTCAAGAAGTATTACTCATAGGTGGGTCACCTTGGGTGACTTCTTGTACATATGTATAGTTCTTATACATTTTTTCTTTTAGTTTTTGTCTTTTTGGTTTTATGGACGTGTCATTTTTTGATGTCATCTTTTTCACTGTGGCAGATGTCAAGTGAATCAGAGGTGTTCATTGGGTTCTCATACGGCGCTAGCCGACACACTCGGAGGATTTCTTCTGCAAATTGGGTGATTTTCACACCTTAGGGCCAATTGCTATCATCAGGAGGTATATGTTTAGGTGACGCCACAAACAATGTCGTCGAATACAACACAATCTTAGAGTTTCTTCATGACTCTTTTTCGCATGGTATCTCTCATCTCTAGGTCTACTTAGACGCTCAGCTAGTTGTGTCCCAGTTAAATGGGGTTTATCGCGTTTACGATCCTACTCTACACCGATGATTACTTAGGGTACATCTCTTAGAACGAACCTTTTATTACATTACATATATCCATGTTCATAGCAGACTGGATCAAATCACAGATACTCTAGCTAATCATGTATTAGATTGGCACATTTCACACATGTAACAAAAAGCACAAACATGCACATGTAAATACATTTGTAAAAAAAATGTAATCCATAAGACGTAAAAATATGTAAATACACACACACACACACACACACATACATATTATATATATATATATATATCGAAAATATCAGAGTACATAGGTGGGTGCAAGCGCCTCAAAAATATGTCCAGTAAGAGTCATGGGGCTTATGCCCTAAAAAATATACAAAATGTGCCCCCGACACGTGAGTAGTCTAGCCTATATAAGGGCGGTGCCTATTGGCTCTACCATAATGAACAACGATGTTTGTCAAATGATGGAAGAGCTGGAACCAGGTCCGTGGCACCCCAACTACATGAGGTTGCATCGACGATGGGAGATCCTCAATATCCTCCATAGGGATTGTACGAGTGAGTGTGGTGAGGCTCCACTCCACCCGTCTCAATACTCTCTCAGCGTCTCTGGCTGGAGGCCCCCTCACTGTTGCTACTGGTTCGGTGGCTGCTGTTGGTCCTACCTCTGGTCGAGGATGCCACCTAGTCCTTGAGATGTTTGTTGGACACACTAGTCCCACATATGTACATAACAGATACATAAGTGTCAGATACTCTGGTATACAAAAAAAATTATATATATAAAAATAAATTAAAATTAAATAACTTTTGAAAAAAAAACATGCCTATCTCTCCTCGCTCTACTTCAGGAGGTACGGGCAGATCAGGATCCCTGGAGAAGTCGATCCCAACATAGGGGTAATCCTCTATAGCCAGAATATGCCGAGACCACCAGTCAAAAAATTTATCATCGAAGGTCTCGATGGTCCTCACTTCCCCCTGTCAAGGCAACAATGACGCCCATCTGCATAGCGCTGGGAGAGAGGCCACATGCCCTCGTATCATCTATTGAGGACTGAGACTAGGTACCATATCGAAGAAGAAGAAATGTAAAACAGTCTCGAACCCAAATTTTTGGTGTTCCCATATCTGACACTTTGTTAGTTGTCTGTTCATGCAAGCCATCATGGTTGTACTCCAGTAAAAAATCCGTGCATTTAAGCACTGCAGTGCACAATGCATGTGCACCCGGGAGGCCTGATGTAAAGCCATGGATCCAGTGATCTGCCGAATGAGTAGAACTATCACTTTCAATGATAGGTTGTTGATATTGTGTATAGGCACCTGAGAACCTAGTTTCTCAGTACCCATCTCGCAATGGAGTCCAATCAACTCAATGTTGTGAGGCACCGGGGGAAAATTACGGAAGTTGACTAGATCACCTCTCCTCAAGAGACCAGTCAGGAAGTAAATGTCTTCATTCATTGGAGTCAATGACTTCCCCTCAAGCATAAATGCCTCAATGTTAGGATGCCAGTAATCTATCAAATCATTTAGCAATCTGGGTTGTGCCCTCATAAACGAACACTGGAAGAATTTTAACAACCCACATTCTGATAAAACAACGATAGCAGCAGGGTATTATGAGACCAAAAAATCAATGTCCTCGTGCTCCCTCACTCTCCAATGAACATACATCTTGTAAAATGAAAAATTCATGGGGAGTTAACTCTTGCTTTTTATTTTTTCCACTTATTGGAGGGTGTACGTGGGCTGTCTTGGTGAAAATCGCGTGTATACGTGGGAAAATTACATTTTTCCCACATGCACACATGGGATGTTCTTGGACAACCCGCGTACATGTAGGGACGACCTCTTTAAAGGTTAGTTCCCCCCCAAAACAAAAAGAAATGCAAAAAAGGAAGAATGAAAGGCATGAGGGGCTACTTTGTACTTTCTTGGTCCAAACGAAAGTTCGTTTCATCTGCTGAAGCTCCCAAAATCAACTCTTTCAATAAAGGCACGTTTTGAATTTTTTGTCAATTCTCAATTTACAATGGTGATAATGAGCTGCCAGATTCTATTTATAGACATTTTAGCCCCTTTTTGTCATTTTTGGCCCCTTTTTGTCATTTTTGGACCCTTTTTGTCGTTTTTTCTAGATTGAAAATCGTTTATTATGGTTCTTGAGTTTCTTGGGGGATGTTACGATACGTGTTACTTTGGGTATTGGGAATTTTTTTGAGAGTTGGGTCTTTTCCAAAGGTCWTTTGGTAAAAAATCATTTTTCCAATTTTTTGCATCTAAGTCAGGATTCCACCTCCACTTTCTACATTTCGTTGTCTTTTTCACTTTTCCATAGGATTGACCCCACYGAKTTGTGACACATAACCATCATTGCTACTTTAGAAGTGTCATAATTTAGTGGTAGAGCCTACCTTTACATGGATTCCCTAGTTAGACCCTCATTTATTTTGGCGTCCATGCCTTCATTGATGACTATAGGCTCGAGAGTCCTTTTTAGTTTTTCCTGATTAYGAGTTTGAGCCTCACTTGCATGATTCATTATATCTTTTGAACTCACCCTTGAGACTTGCAAACAAAAAAGGGTCTTATTTTAATCCCTTTTCAGACCCTCTAAACATGAAAATATATTCGAGCAATCTTGTTGCCCTTCACRTTCGCCAAACTAAAATTCGAAGGCATGTCTGTCCAACGGTAGTTTACCCATTTTTCAGTCTAGATGGTCAAATGTATGAACAAAGGTATACTATAGGATCCTCAGTTCTCTAGAAGAGTATTCTTAGGTATAAATTTAACCCTTTTTCGGGCCTGAGGGACTAAATTTATGAAAAAGGAACCCCCACGGAGTCCATAGTTAAGCTCTTTTTAGACTCCCTAAAATTGAAAAGATTGTCGAGTGAGCTTGTTTCTTCACACTCGTTAAATTGGTCTGGAAGAACATCCCTTACGGAGTCCATAGTTAAGCTTTTTTCAGACTCCTTAAAAAGGAAAAGATTGTTGAGTGATCTTGTCTTTGTCACACTCGTTAAAATGGTTTTGAATAGATGTATTTTCGGTGTTATTTTACACCTTTTTTGAACCGAATAGACTACCTTCGAAAAATCTACCCCAGTGGAGTCTCCTTTTACGCCTTTTCAGACTCTTTTAAAATGAAAACCCGATGAGCTTACCTTCTTTGGGCTCGTTAAAATTACATCGAAGGATGTTATCATTGTGTCTTATTAATCCCATTTGCATTCCTGCGTATTTGGCCTAATGTTGGCTCCATGTTGCTCTCAAATGAACCATATGAAGCATGCCTTATATGAAAGCCTTGTAGCACTTTGCCTCTGCGTCTTGACACCTTGACCCATGGAGGATTTTTCCTGAGTGTCATTTTCCTGCATATGTCCCCTTGCTCTGAGCATTAGTGTGTTCCTTGTGCTTGGAACTAGTATGTATATGACACTTGTTCCTCCTTTGTAACATAACATTCTTTTATTCTTTTTCAAGCTTTCCAAAATTATTGAAAAAGACAAAAAAATCAAATATACCCGAAAAAGAGGAAGGGAAAAGTATTTTCTTTTTGTTGACAGCACAATGAGTCACCCTTGGACAAATCACATCCTTTTGTTTGTTCGTCAAGATCTAGGATTCAATATGACCTTAGGAAGTTGTTCTTGCTACATAGAGCTTTGTCCTTCTCCATTTGGTTATCCTTCCAAACATATGGAGAGTTCATGTTGCCTTCTGCATCGTGAAATTATGTCAATTCCATGTTGCCCGAGTCTCATCTTTTGTTGTGTTTTTCTCCAAGGGAAGTTTTACTAAACTTGATTCAGCCCTTCTGCAGTTTGTCTCTTGTCCTCATGCTTGACCACCCCGAAAGTCCAATCAAGTCCTTTATCAAAATCGATGAATTTCTCCACCAGATCACCGAAATCCTCTTTTTTGTTCCCAACAAGCCGTTGAAGACCTCTGGGTAGTGAAGTCTTACACTAATATTACACTCCTACTCGAGTTTTGAATATTTTGAAGTTTTTGCTCAAGCTTTGAAGACCTCATCTCTAGACATCAGGCGTCATTATCTTCTTGAAGATGGATACTATACATGTATATCTTTTGATTTTTAGATGTAGATCCATTGTGTAATACTTGCGGCTACACTTTACATAGTTATATGACATGGATCTATAGTATATTTGATTGGCAACCATGATTTTATTTCATCCCGAGCATGGGTATGCCCACCTCAGTGAGACAAATTGTTATTTTGAAGATGGCACCTCTTGAACTCTGGTCCCTGGGATCACTCACTTCGTACGTTGGTGAAGATTTGTAATGTATTTCGGCCATTAGATTCTCTTCTGACCACACACATTAGGGGGCATCTGTTATAACCCTAAATTTCACCAAACATGCATACCTGGCATCATGCCATCTTACTTGCTATCTTTTCCAATCCATCACTAAACAAGTGTTCTAAAAAACCATTGTTTTGAAGGTGTACACACCCTACACCACTACTACCCACGTACACATGTTTTCTACACCACTATAGCCCGTGTACACTCACAAAAAAGCGCAAAAAATGAAAATTTCAAATGGATACGGGTTTTTAGGCCATTACCTAACCATTTGACCGCCCATATCTAGTCACCCCAATCGTTACTATTTGTTTTGGTATGTAAAAGAAGGTGTTGGGGCCCCATTCTAAAGGGAAGCACGAGAGCATAGAAACTTTGCCCATTTCAATATTTTCTCTTTGCCCCAATATTTTGCAACCACATTGTGAGTTTGAGCCAAAATTCCTTTTTCCTCCCTTGCAATCCCTTTCCATTTCCCTAGAGAGAATTGAAGAGGAGAAGAATATGTGGAAGTAGTTGGGGCATGGTGAAGAGGACCCTAGGACCAAGTTTGAGGAGAAGTTGTCGGTCTCATGTTGTAAATGAATTTTGTGAGATTAATATAAAGAAATACTTTTTCCGTCCTGCCAAATGATGTCTTAAATCCTTATGATTTGTTTACATTTTTGTTATGATGTCTAACCCACTAATCCTTATATATAATGCATGTTTGTAGTTTCTTATTTATCTTTTGGTGAATGCAGGTTGGCCTTGGGAGGAGATCTGCAGTCGAGAAAAAACTAGGCGACAAGGGATTGACACTGGGTGCGGAGTATAAGGTATGCCTACTAGATCCCTATCCTTTGTCTTTTATGTAGGATTGTGGGGTAATGACAAGATAGTCGTTAAAAGTAGGAGACATTAGACAGTTAGCTCTTCCTGCACTTTAGAACCTTGGTGTAGTCCGTAGAGGGGTTTTCCCGCTATAGCATCCTTTTTCTTACACTTTCCTTTTTTAGATTTGTTTTTGTCGGCAGGGGTAGATTGAATTGAATTAACCTCAGAATTTTTACTGGTGGAAGGAGTAGGAGTCAGAGCACTTTGAACATTAGAAGCATTAGATTTGGGATTGATGTAAGTGGCTGGCATGGATTTTGCATCATCATTGAAGGTGCCAATCACACCATCAACAACATGAGAGGTTGTTTGGGTTGTTGAGGTAGCAGTGGTAGAAGGGCGAGGAGAGTCAAGGATCAAGTCGTAAAGAGTGTCCATTTGCAAATAAACGAGATCTAGGTACTGATCTGACTAATCGCCTGCTCTTCAGTGACAACTCCACCCATGGAAATATCATAGGTGATTTTGATTTGGTGAACCAGTCAACCAATAACTGATCAGGAAGGTCGATTTTGATCAAGCATCTTCTCCACCTCCACTCATGAATGTGATCGGAAATGTGAGTGGAATAATAATTATTAAAGGAACTCAAAATATCGGTTCTTGTCTCGTAGCGAATTGGCAATTGGTCATGTGTGAGGAAAGTGATGGATAGGGTATTAAATTCATTAATGAAAAATCGCGGTAATTCTATGTACCACTTTGCTGCCAAACCCATGAGATTTCACTGGAAGAGTCGTAACCGAATGGAGTCATCCATCAATGAGTCAGACAAACACCAAAGGTGGAAATTCATAACATGATTGTTTGGGTCTTCTCTCAGTCGACCGTCAAAATTGGGAATGTTGGATGGTAATTTATCTGGTATGACGGGCCAATGGGGAGAATGTAAGATAGGATCATTCAAGATCCTAGACAAGTTGGGTAAATCCAAAGTGGCTAAAAAAGAAAACTGTCTATTCACTTGAGGATACTGGTGACTTTGGGGAGGAAGTCTAGTCGGTATACTAGTAGGACTGTAAGTAGACTGCATGTAAGTGGAGAGTCCTGAAATTTTTTGTCATTGAGGATTTGGAGGCATATAGCCCATAGGGTTGGATTGATTAGAGGTGTTCCCTTGAAGAGGGACACTAGAGTGAACGTTCAAAACCCAAGTGGTATTCAAAGAACCTGGATACGTCTGGCCAAAGTTAGGGGGTAAAAAAGAGTTAACTTGAGGATGTTTCCCCCTAGATGATTGTGGATTTCCTTGGGAAAGAAGGTTCCAAAGTTAGGCTAGTGATCCCAATGTGTTCTGTCCAAACAAAGGGTTATAGGATCCAACCTGAGGTTGTGCCCCAGTCTGAGGTTGACTCCCAAATTGAGGCTTCCCCATACTTTGAGATTACCCTCCAACGAGAATCTGGTAACTAGAAGTGAATGAATGATGGGTGCCTCCAATTGAATTAGAGCCACTAGGGCCAAATCCCCCAAGAAAAGGTGGATAAGACCCTCTGGAGAGGACCTAGGAAGGTGTAGGAACAAAACCAACAACAACATTGTACCCAGGAGGAACAAAAGTCTAGAAACTATGGATGGAACCTGGGTAGGGATGGAGATGGAAGTATTCAAAGCATGATACCCAGGGGTAAGTGACAGGATAGGTCTTGATGAAAGCAGTGCTCCAATGGGATCTTGGTTAACCACCACATTCTCAGTAGGAATAGTCATAGCATGTGGAACCATAGTAGAATGGGCCATCTGGAGAGAAAACATCGAGCTAGGACCAACTGACTCTGTGTCTGGAACGATGGTGGTATTGCTATTTTTACCAATAAAATGGTTTAAAGGTACCGTGTAGGTAAAAAACATTTTGGGTAGTTGTGATACGATAGGTGAATTAGGACCCGCCGCCAAGTTGTCTTAAATCTCCCACACAGTGCGAGTTGGGGCTCTAAATGGGTCACTAGAAAAAAGGGGATTCTCTACTCTAGGGCCTATATGGGATCCAGTCGGTGTTCCAAAAGTTTCAACAACAAGTTCTCCTAATTAATTGATTCAGAGAATACGTCTATCATATCCATTATATGGAAATGGAGTTGGAGGAAGTCGGAAAGCCTCTAGAGAATCATAAATAATTTGGAAATCTTCTAAAGAGTTGGAAATTTCCACTTGTGAGGTTACGTTGTCCTGGACCGCTCTCTGCTCAGGAGAGCCCTCCGGTGAATTAGGATGCAAAGGGAGGTAATATTCTGGATCTTCCGGGGATAGCCCTTGCATCCTATGTGAATGGAATGGAGGGTCAATGTTGGTTGAACCAAAAATTTTACAGAAAAAATCTATGGCCAACTACAGAAACAAACAACACTCGCTAATAAAATCTAGAAATCAAACCAAGCAAACGGAGCTTCTTATTTTGAAGTTATTAGTTGGTGATGAAATCCAATGTCGTGAAGTCAAGACAAGAAGGGGCTAGGATAGATCAGGTAGAAAAGTTATGTTGACGACTTGCTTAACGTACTTACACCCTGGTGCAAGCTCCCACACATAATCGTGGGTATAACCTCCAAGGATCCCGAGTGAGTCTGGCCAACGTCGATTCCAAGTATCATGAAAACTTGCCCCTCCATAGTCACCTCGTGTAATACCCTAAAGAGATAGGCTACTAAGGTTACCAAGAACAACAATGATGCCCGAGGAAACAGTTGACAATCTGATCCATGCTCAAGGGCAGGGTATCTAGCCCGAAATCAACTTGAAAGGCTTCCATTCATAATTGTGGGTATACCTTCAAGTGACCCCCATAATATGCACACTCTCTACACCAATACCAACAAAGTAGGGTGAGTAACTCTTCTAGCCTTAATGTGACCTCAGGTTTGACCCTTGGGTGAGAAGGGATTCCCAGGAGAAAATGTTGCAAGTGGATTTTAGCATTCACTATCAAAAGATGATACAGTGTGTTTGATGCTTTGGAGAGTGTACCTCGCAACCTATTCCAAAGCACTAGCCTAGCTAATGTTGGTGAGAAGATTTTCTAGAAAATAAAAGTTACTAATGAATTTTAACATGATGCAGTGTTTTAGAGGTTGTTGTTTACTCAAGAGGGAGATAAATATGAAATTGATGTTGTATGATACCTTTACTCAATAATATGAAAGAAGAAATGATTGATGCAATATTTCGATTTGATGAAATCTAATTACAATAGGGAGAAGGTATTTCTTTGGAAGCATGAAAACTACGAAATGTAATTTCTTTTTCTTGAATGAACACAATTCCAAACTGTCATAAGCTATGAATGCTTATTTTAAAAAAATTTGAATGCAAATTTTTTTCTTATGAGTGATTACTTAAAAAGAACAAATGACTTTAATTCTTCCTTTCCAAAACCAAGTCAGAGATATAATGAATAAAGGAAAAGTAATCAAAGAAAATAGATACACTCAACAAATACCCAAATCAAACTTTCAATGAAGATAACAATGAGGATGAAAAGAAAGTGTTTCGCTAAATGCAAACGAAAATAATTTTCCAATCAATAAGCAATCCAGAAAATGTAGAACAATCCAAAAATTTAAATCAAATCAAAGACTTTTATCAATCAAGCACTCAGATCTAGATCCAAAGATTATATCCTTGTTGACAAAAATCAAGAAGTAAAAACTTGTAAAATGACAAAGAAGGGCCTTCAATCCCTGAAAACCAATCAACAACAAGTCTTAAACTCAGAAAATAGTCAGATACTAGCACCAAAATTTCTTCCCAGACGATCAAAGAAAAAGTGGGTGACAGAAGACAAAAAGGCCTAATCCAAAAAATTCTACAAGAAACGTCGCAGCCCAATAGTAAGGTACAATGCAGCGAAAATAGGTCTCCACAGGCTAGCTATGGGATAGAATGTGACGATTCCACACTGAATCAAACAAGTTGGATGCAACGGTCCAGGAACGTCACAGGCTGTATATGGGATACAGTGTGGCTATCTCTGTAAACAAAGAAAAAATGGAAAAGGGACAAAGATTCTAAATGAAATTTTAGACCCAGAGAGTCCATATGGATCATCCACAGACTCATAGATTGGACTAAAATGAAAGGAGGTAGGCTAAAGGAAAATGGACAACAAAAACAAAAAACAAGTCATATCCCCAATGGAGTCACCAATTTTTTTATTGGATTAATCGGTAAATGTGGACAAACTGATCTCCCTAGATCCACCTATATCTAGAACAAAACAAGATAGGCCATGATGCTTTCCCTAAGCTCTAATCATTGAATTTACTATCAAACAAGAGATGAGTGACATAACTTTGAATATCACTTTCTTCTATATTTGTTGTCCTTACTCCACTCTTGTGCTCTTATGATATTGGATCTAGAATAAAACACAAACCAACCAAAGTGAAATCAATAATGATATATTCAATGAAAACTTATGCATGTGATCAAGGAGTCATGCAATAAAATGAGAATGATTTTATGGGAAATAAACATGCCACTGTATTATATTAAGTAAAAGTGGAAGATACAACCAAACAACCTTGATGTTGCAAGGTTCCCTTTCAATGGCCCTTTGCTCCAAAACACACACTTGCTCCAAACTTGCATGAAGAAGATCCACAATAACTTGATGGACTGAAATGAAGACCTCAAGCATCAACTGAAGTAGAATTACTCACACAATTTTCAGCCTATTCCTTTATTAACCTTAATTCCTTGCTTAAACTTTTCCATGAGAAATCCATACTTATATAGGAGAAAGAGAGATGGTTAAAGAGATTAGGACGATCCCACAAAATCAGGGAAGTGAGTAGGATCCCAACCACACGTATGCCACCTCATATTCTAGAAGATCCCCTTCTAGAACTTTAGTGAACCTCAACCTTTTCTTAGTCTTTCAGCATCGCCACACCCTGGCTATAGGACAACCTATGGAAACATTGAAAACCAGTTTTAGGATAGAATGTGGCGATCAGGAATCGCCACATCCTGCGTATAGTGAAGCCTGCGACTATCGTATTTAATAGGGTTTTTTAGAAGAGAAAGCTGGTCACTTTTCTCATGAAGAAAGGTTCTTTTGGGAACATGAACACATGTTGTAAAAGGATCACTGGAGTGACCCAAATAATGTGTAACATTGGGAAACATATAAATATTCACTACACCACAATGCCAATTCATTCTCCTACCCAGGGTCTTCATTTACTTGGTCCTGGGCTTCAGTGGCTAGTTTACACAATCCTTGTCCCTTAACTAGTTTGGCAGGTTTTATATCTAGATCAAATTCTTGGACCACTACCATCCATTTTACTCTTCTTCCCCCCATCTCCTATTGAGTGAATAGGGATCATACTGCAGGATGAGGCACAATGACTTTGGTTTGGTTTTTTAGGATGTAAGATATGAAATTGTTTACTTCCTTATACACCGCATAAGCGTGTTTGTCTATAGTAGGGGAATTTAGTTCGACCCCTTGGATATTAGTGCTCATAAATGAGATTTGTGACTCATTGTTGTCATCATCCTTCTAATTCAATACTACAGCTAATGATTGGTCGGAGGAAAAAGTATAGAGGAAAAAATATTTTCTAAAGTCGGGGCTTCGTAGCACTAGATATTGAGATATTGCAGTCTTAATATTGCTGAAAGAACTTTTTTGTTCATCATCCCACATAAATTCAACATCTTTGTGGATAATGTTTTGTAAGGGTTTGATAGTTTCAGCGAAATCATGGGTGAACTTCCTCACAAAATTGATTGCATAGAATTTTTGTTGTGGGGTAAGGGAAGCTGAGGTATTGCCTTAATTCATTCTGAGTCTATGAGAATTCCTGCTTGATATATAATATGACCTAGTAGTTTCCCTTCCTCGACACCAAAAATAGTTTTCTTAGGGTTTAAATATATACCGCATTTCCTACACCTTTCGAAAATCTGGGTTAGGTGTTGGATGTGATCTTCCCTATTCTTTGAATACATAGTCACGTCGTTGAAATAAACTACTACACACTTGTTGATTTGTCCTCGAAAAGCTACGTCCATGGCCCTTTGGAAGGTTTCCCCTGCATTGATTAACCCAAAGGGCATGCGTTTATAAGAGAAGGTTCCCCACTTGGTTCGAAAGGTAGGTTTCAATCAATCTTCCTCTGAAACTAGAACTTGGTTGTAACCTGAAAAATATTCCAGCAAGGAGAAAATCTTAGAACCAAACACGGTCTGCAAGAGTTTCTCCATCAATGGGACTAGGTAGTTGTCCTTTTCTAATGTTCTGTTGATGTTTCTGAAATCAACACACAGACGGATCTCCCCACACTTTTTCCTGACAGGAACCAAAATTGCTACCCAGGCAGAGTGTCTAACCTGAAAGATAATTTTATCATCTAGTAATTTATTTAACTCTTGACACATGAGGGGTTCTAGAGATGGGTGGTACTTCCAAAGCTTTTGTTGGAAGGGTTTTACTCTGGGTTTTAACAATATTGTGTGTTGGATAATATGGGTGTCATAAGTTTTCAGATATCGGTAGGACCATGCAAAGAAATTTTGATATTCTTTGAACAATTTGAGGTAGTATTTCATTTGTTCTTTAGATAAGGTCTTGCCAAGATTTATATTCTTTGGGTTCTCTAGGGTTCCTAGATTTATAGTCTTGTACATGGGACATGAAATCCCTGTATTTGTGTTTGTTGACCCTTTAAATCTTTCTCTTAAGTCAAATAGGTTCTCCAAATTGGATACCCCTTTCGGTATCGTGTGAAACATTGGTTTGTCATTCAATTGATCTGTTTCATCTCTTTGTTCATGGGGACCAGTTTCTACCAGTTTCTCTTGGAATACTTCATCATTAATAGCCAAGTCTTTAAAATTTTCCTGATTGGTTAAGAAGTTTATGATGTGTTCATCTCCTTCAAAGTCCTTCCAATTAGAAATATTTTTGGGCAATGATGGTTTGTAGAGTAGCTCCACAGTGAACCGGGAGGCTTCATAGTCTTCTAAAGGGGATAGCCTTGAGGCAACAGTGGCCAAGGAATAAACAAGAGTATTCTTTCTCTGGTGATTGTTGTAATGTTGAAGGCTTCAAAATTTATTATTAGTGTGTGCACTTTCAGTTGATAATTCCTCAGGTGGGGAGAGTTGYAGTGTATGGAGTTCCTTACTTTCCTAACGATGATTTTAGAGTCTCTGAAAATMTTTATTTCCTTAACGTTTAATTCTATGGATTTATTTATCCCTTGCACTAAAGCTTCATACTCGAYGATGTTATTAGTGCATTSAAATTCTAGTCTGCAGGACATAAAATTTCGTTTACCTTTCGGATCAATGAGGATACACCTCGCTCCTGATCCTTCTTGTGACTTAGACCCATCAAAGTAAAAAKTCCAAACTTGTGAGATGTTGGCCTTTTGTTYTGGAAGAAAGAGAACATTAAGGAAGAAACGATGAAATGCGAACTGTGCAGAAGACCAATGACTTATACTGGGTTGAAGTGAGAAGAAGAGAATAAAAGGTGGAGTAAAGTAAGAGAAATCAAGTCGTTGGATGAGGAGATCGAGGAAGAAAGATCAGAAAGGAAGACATATTGTAGACAACTCATCAAGAGGAAAAATCCACCTGTAGATGCTTCGATAGCAGCGCGAGAGAAAGAAGGAAAGACAGGGTGGTGAAGCCCTGAAAATGTGGGTCAAGTTGAACTAGGGTTTTAGACACCTAGAGTTTTTGCATCTAGGGTTTTGGCAGTTAGGTTTCGGCCTAAGGATGTCAGTGAGCTATTGTAATGTATAAATAAAGGTSAAGARGACCTATGATGGGTTGTTGTTGTTATTGTTGTCATCGTTGGTTTGATGATGTGATGATGAGTGATTGTTGTTATTGTTGAGAGGGAAGTATTGTGCTGAGAGAGCATTCTGTATTGTAAGATATTCAACTGGGTGCGAAGATCAACCTTGTAGCTAGGAGCATAGGGAAGGGAGGAAGAGAGAAGAGAGAAAGAGAGAATATCTTCTAGACAAGAGTGCAGATAGGACTGTATGCTTTAACTTAATATATTATAAAGCACAGTTCTATGGACGTAGCCCTAGGGAGAGGGTGAACCACATACATCTTATTGTTGTGTGTGATTGATGTTGTGTTCTTTATCCCTTTGCTATATGGTTGTTACATTATTGTGTTATATATGATAGATAAATGTGCGACGTAGGCCTAAGTTGGTAACTGATATCTAGATGTTGTGTTTTTGTTGTATTGGATCCACTTTACATTTCCTCTGGTTGTAGACATTTGTATCCTACAACCCCCTATAGCTACTTTGGGTGAGAATGCATCTTCTTCATAGGTGTTGATGAAAGGGAAGTAGTTAGGGCTTGTTGGTGTGCCATTAGAGCTGAACCCCGGGTCTACCCCTGTACCAACAAATGGTTCTGTTGTCGGGACCAGGATCTTCTTGAGGGAATGTCAAGGTGGTTTCCATCGAATATAGAGATTTAGAAGCGGATAGAAGAACAAGAAAAAGACTTTGTAGAAGCCTAGAATAAGAACCCTAAGCTTAGCATTGAGGACTGGTTGGTAAGGCATATATTTACTGATATACAAGAGATTTTCTTTGGAGGGATTCATAAGGAGATATACGAGTGGTTATCCAGGTTAGGAGATACCCAGTTTGAGATCAGATCTAGGCCACCTGTGGTTTGTACATCGACGCTGATCAATAAGGTCAAGAGAGTTGATAATATCATGTCAAGAGTAGTATATCACTGGTTTGATAGTGCCATCGGAGGGTATATCACCAAGTTTGCTATTGATAGGGTAGAATCATATAGCCAAGCAGAGAGATATTTATTTAAGGGACCTAGAGGAAAATTTTTACACTTCTTGAAGTTGAAAATCAAGATGCTATTGCATCAGAAGAACATATTGAAGATACAGTAGTGGATCATATTGGAAGGCTAATGTTCAAGAATTTAGATAGCGACAGTGACATAGAGGTTGGACATACATGCAGTGGAAGGACCTTCAGGGAAGTTCCTTTGGCGAACTTGTTTGAGAAATATCACGAACCTCTTCTACAAGAAGAAGGGTTTTATAGTGGAGAAGAGGAAGAGCTACTGAACGAGGAAAATTTAGGGTTCATTGGGCCAAGAGAAGAAGATACTGAAGAACCTCACTGAGAAGAGCCAACAACTTTAGGAACTGTGCCGACTGTTGAAATAAGTACTATTACTCTTCCTATTGTTTCAACAACATTAAGTAACCAGAGTAACCTAAGTTATCAGATCACTCAAAGAACTGGTACAAGTGGTTCAATGCACACTCATTCAGGAAAACCAATAAGATCTATGGAAGATGAGATGAGGTTACCCACCTTTAGGGGAGATGGATATGAAGATCTTGATCAACACTGGTTTCTATGTGAAGCTGTATGGAGTATTAAGAATGTCACTGACAAAGCTGTTAAATGAGATCAGTTTAGTACTACCTTGAGAGACCACGCATTGAGCTGGTACATGAAACTTGTCCAAGGAACTGAACAACCTAAACCATAGAATGAGATCAAGAATGCGTTGGTTGCATAATTCAAGAAACCCAAGTTGGAGTCACAATGTATTACAGAGTTGAAATAAATCAAGCAATGAGTAGCTGAACTTGTTTGGGAGTTTGATCAGAGGTTTAAAACCTTAATGGGATGGCTGACTTTTCAGATCCCAAACGAACAGAACAAGGAATGGTTCATTTATGCCCTATTACCACACATCATATTCCCTCTGATGCAATAGAAGATCGCTTCGCAGGCTGAGGCACTAGAGATTTCCATGAAGCTACAATCAACCCCTATGGCAGAATCCATCTCAGGTATGAGTCAAATTTTAAGTCAGATAACTAGCTTATCACTGCAGGTCAAAGATATGAAGAAAGACAAGGGAAATGATAAGAGATAAGATATCTGGTGCATTATATGAAAAATGGAAGGCCATGAAAAATATAATTGTTCCCTATTTCACGAGTACTTGGCATCTAGAGCTTCGATCCCTTTGAATCAAGTTACCCTACCTTGGTGCGAGGTATGCAAAAATAGGCATTACACTAGTGAATTCTATTACATGCAAAAATATGTTCAGACACCCATAAATCTTTATTTCACATTCTATAATTTGGTAGGGCATGATGATAGGGATTGTAGGGCCTATGAAATCATGCATGAAATTCAAGGGATATAAATAAAATTCAAGGCGAAGTACAACAAGAAGTGAACACTACACAGTATAATTCCCTAGGAAGAGGAAAATTCAACCCTCGTGGTGGATTCAGAGTAAGAGGATGGTTAGGAGGTATGGGTTGAGGTCGAGGTCAGATCATTTTTAATAACTACACACAACCAGAAAAATTGACAAGGGACTATTAGAACCCTTGTACTGCTTGCAGTTACTGCAAATCATTTGAACATGTCATAGAAGATTGTCTTGCGCTGTTAGCCAAATTCAGGAAAGACGAGGAGGAAACCAACAAGTACAACTAATCACAACAGAACCTTGTTGGGTAGATCCCAGAGTCTTTGTTATCACTAGAGGAGGCGCTTCTATAGGAGAAGACATGATGACTCTAGGGAAGACTACAAAACAATGAAGAGTTAGAAAAGATGCAGAGAAGACACAATATTTTGACCCAAAGAAAGAGAAACAAACATTTGAGGAAGCAAGAAAAGAATTTGGGAGAGATCAAGCTTCTTCATCAAAGGCTCGACCAGAATTAAGAGAATGTGGAATTCCCCTAGCCTTTGATTAGTCTTCTTCGCCTAGAGAAGGAAAAGAGGTAAGTAAGCTCATGGAATTTTTATGCACTTTCATTAATTTGATAAAGGAAGAGAGTGATGTACAAGAGCTACAAAACTTGATCAAACAGTATGAGCTAGGAAATATAGATCGTCTACTGAATAAAGAAGTAGACATGCTATCCAAAAAGAGAAGGACAAATAAGGAACTACACCTGAATGCTCAAATTGGAGAGTATGATATAGACTATGAGGTCCTCGACTTAGGGTCGAAGGTCAATGCCATGACAAAGTAGACCTGGGCACTGATGAGAAAACCTAAGTTTATCTATTCCCCCATCAGGCTTAGGATGGACAATCAATAGGTTGTGAGCCCATTCAGAAGATCGGAACATGTCCCTATGGACATTGATGGGGTCAGAACATTTGTGGACTTCAAGGTGATTGAGATAGTCGATGAGAGTTGTCCTTACCCCGTGTCGTTAGGAATTGATTGGGCTTTAAATAATTCTATTGTTGTTGACTTGAAGAAAATAAGAATGACGTTTCAAGGAGATGGCCTTAGGGTCATCGCACCTCTGGATCTTGATGAAGGTCCCAGATACACAGAGTCCATCAGAGAGGAAGACCTCACATATGAACTAGAAAACATATACAAATTGAAAACCAGAAAATAGGATTACATTAATCCTACAGCAGATGGAAACCTAAGTTGGCGAAGTGACAACGCATGTTCATCAGATTCAAAAGAAGAACTAGAGAACTGAAAGAGACAAATGTATGAATTATCTACAAGGAGATGTGCTATATTAACCAGAGAAATTCGTTGGATCGACACAAGAGTAATTAAATTTCCCACCTTTGATGGTCTAAATCATTTAGAAGATTTCTTGTTGGAATTTGAAGAAATTGTACCAATACAACAAATATTGTTGGCACTGGATGAGGCCTTGAAAGAAACTCCAGCAAGATGGTGGGGGACACACAAAAACAACATTATAGACTAGATACAATGTCGCACTTTGATCACAACACGGTTTTCAGAACAAGTAGAAGGTTGCGAAGTTAGGTAAACAGGTCAAAGTTGTCTGAAGGACCATGTGCAAAGTTGTGAAGAAGCCTGGAGCAACATTCCTCAAGAGCAGTGGGTGCACAAATTCATTAACACACTGGACACAACCCCTATCAATTGGTATCTTCAAGCAGAACTACGCCTCATCACTACAGATTGGGAAGGTATGACTTAGAAATTTGTCACTACCTTTTTATTTGAAAGCCAATATCCTACAGTGGATCAAGTGTTATAGATTGTAATACATAAAGTATTTGAGGAGATACTTAGCCTCCCTTTGGAGCAAGAAGAGGACGAATGTACTACACCTCTTAAAAAATTGCAGGGTTGTTACAATATCAATGCTGATGAAGATGATGATCCTAGGAAGTTGAACATCGCCGAAACAGAAGGAAAAAGAGACATAGAAGGACCAAGATATTTATCTACCTTTCATTGGACAACCAATTAAAATCAAGAAAGTCAATATTGGAATAGAGAAAACACCGAAGCTTGCTAATGTTGGAGATTATTGGGATGTTGCCACTATTGATAAGATCACAAAGTTACTGCATGAATATCAGGACTTGTTTCCAACCAAGTTCACTGATATGAAGGGAATTAAAGGGCCCATGGGAGAGATGAAGATCCCATTGAAACTAGATGCAAGACCAGTTAAACAAAGACCCTATAGATTGAATCCTAAATATAAAGATAAAGTGAAGATTAGATTAGAGAGAATGTTGGAAGCAAGAATCATAGAAATTGTTGAAGAGTTAGAATGGATAAGCCCTATGGTGGTGTAGGATAAGAATACTAGAGAAATCAGGATCTATGTAGATCTCAGGAAGTTGAATGATGCCTGTTTGCATGACCCATTCCCTACACCATTTACTGACGAAGTGTTAGATAACTTGGGAGGACAAGAGGTCTACTCCTTCACCGATGGATTTTCAGGATACCATCAGATTCAGATTTCCAAGGAAGATCGTCACAATACCACATTTTCCACGGAATGGGGATCCTACCAGTATAAAGTGTTGTCATTTGGATT
>JASDQU010439166.1:40518-54872 GCA_032191745.1 Picea mariana | reverse complement strand
GCTTCACGATCTTTCCTTTCACAATATCCAGCACTTTATTCTTAGCAAGGATGAGGTCAATCCTTGTCTTCCATGCTCTGAAGTTAGAAGATCCATCTAGTTTGTTCTCAGACTTTATAGAGTTCGTCATGGCTTGCTTGACTTGGTCCAACCCTAGATTTGACCGGAAATCCAAACTTCACGTCTTGACCTTCTAAGAGTACCAGGAGATGCGCTGAGCTAGGGCACACTGATCTATTTGGAGATTAGGTCAATCTCATCAACTAAGGTGCCTCGACAAGAGGTTTAGGGTTTCCGCAACTGCTTCTGCTAGTAACCCTACCTGCAGTGCTTCTGGAAACTGCTCCTGCTAGTAACCCTAGCGGCAGTTCCTCAACGAGCTCAATGTCTAGCGGCTATGTTTCCTTCCAGCGTTTTAGGCTGACTGAAGGGGTGTGGGCCCATAACCTATTAGAATATAGAAGATGGTGTGCTCGTTTTACCATTGATGATACCCTCGTCACCCAACCACAGGCCGAAGCCTCCCTCTGAGCATCTTAACCTTGACTGAGAATTCCTCCGGAAGCAAACCCTAGGCTAGATAGCCAAACAAAGGGCAGTGCATCTCTCCCCAAGGATAGCGCAACACAAAAGACTGATCAGATAGTNAGCCAAAACTGAGATCTTGTTGCCGCTGCAGCTGCACCAGCTCTTCCTCCAAATCTGCGCACAAGACTGCAACTGCAGTGCGCACCATACTGCAGAACTGCAATTCTGAGATGCTGCAAATGAGAACTGGCACCCTGTATTTATAGTAATCCTGCCAGTTTTGCTGGGGCCGACTTCTCCTTCTGGGTATGTGTCTGTTTAGTATATTATTATTAATTATGACCGACTTCTTCTCTTGGAGGCTAATAACCTAATATAAATTATCTTCTTGAGCCGACAAGGCTTCTAGGGTTATTAGCCAACTCATTAGGTTTTTTCTTGCTTCCCGGAGTCTTCTATTCTCGTTAGGTTCACACGTGGGGGTAAATACCTCCCGCAGCTACCATAATATTTACAGCTATGACAATCATATATGTTCAGAATATAATTCCTCATCATATATTGAAGAACATGACTCTAGAAGAAGCTTTCTTCGGAAAGAAGCCAAGTGTTGAACACTTGAGGATCTTTGGCTGTCAGTCAAGAAGAAAGGATGGAAGGAAGCTATGATGGAAGAATATCATTCCATCATGAAAAATGATGTATGGGAAATCGTACCTAGACCTGAAGGAAAGCTTGTAGTCACTTCAAAATGGGTTTACAAGATAAAGCATTCAGTAGATGGGAGTATCGATAAATACAAGGCAAGATTCGTGGCTAGAGGGTTCTCCCAGCAGAAGGGAGAAAACTATGATGAGACGTTCTCTTGCAGCATCCATGGGTTGGAGTTTACATCGGATGGATGTAAAGACCGCTTTTCTCAATGGAGTAATTGAGGAAGAAGTATACATAGAGAAACCTCAAGGTTTTGAGGTACACCCGAGAGAAACCCATGTATGAAGAAGGCCTTGTATGGACTCAAGCAAGCTCCAAGAGCTTGGTATGCACGAATTGACAGTTACTTGACGAAACTTAGATTTTCCAAGAGCTCTGTTGATCCATATCCTTATTACAAGGTTGTGAATGATGCACCTGTGATTCGGCTTCTATATGTTGATGATTTGATTCCGACAAGTGCAGAGCCTCTCATTATTCAGTGTAAAAGGGAGTTAGCCTTTGAATTCGATATGAAGGATCTTGGTCTCATGCATTATTATTTGGGACTAGAAGTATAGCATAAGCATGGTGAAATCTTCCCAGGGCAAGGGAAGTATGTTGTAAAGATTCTTCAGAAGTTTGGAATGATGGATTGCAAATCCATGGCAACTCCCATGGTGACAGATCTGAGAAAGTTGAGAGACTCTGATTCTGATCCAATAGACTCATCCATGAACCGACAATTGATTGCCTCATTGATGTATTTGTTTAATACCCGACCGAACATTTGCTTTGTTGTGAACACGTTGAGCCAGTTCCAGGTGAAACCTAGACATGAGCATTGGATAGCTGCAAAGCACATTTTGAGATATCTTTGTGGGATGCTAAATTATGGTTTGAGATATGCCTCAAACAGTGACATACAGCTGCATGGATTTACTGATTCAGATTGGGCAGGGACTGCAGATGACAGAAAGAGTGCTTCTGATATATGTTTCAGTTTGGGCTTTGCTATGATATCATGGGCTAGCAGGAAATAGAAGTCTGTTGCACTCAGCACTGCAGAAGCAGAGTATATTGCAGCTTATGACGCTTGTACGGAAGCAGTATGGCTCTGTAAGCTGGTTTCTGGACTATTTGATCAGGTGCTAGATTCGACTGTGATTATTGTGATAATCAGAGTTGTGTGAAGCTTTTAGAGAGCCCCATGTTCCATGATAAGTCGAAGCACATTGAGATCAAGTACTATTTTATCCATTATAAAGTCCAGAAGGGAGAAGTGATTCTCCAATACATCTCCATCGATGAGCAGACAGTTGATATTTTGACAAAGCCTCTGTCCAAGATAAAGTTTACATACTTGAGGGACAAGTTGGGACTTGTGGAGATTGCTCCCTTGGTTGAGAGGGAGTGTTGATCTGTATCATGTTAGTACAACTTAGATATGATACAGATGTCTTGAGACGCATCATGCTAGTACAGCTTAGATATGATGCATTAGCATCATGCTAGTACAACTTAGAGATGATGCATATGCTTGAGTCGCATCATGCTAGTACAACTTAGATATGATACAATAGCATCATGCTAGTACAGCTTAGAGATGATGCAGATTACTCGCATCATGCCAGTACAGCTTAGAGATGGTGCATTGACACCATGCTAGTACGGCTTAGAGATGATGCTGAAACATTGATCTACATCATGCCAGTACAACTTAGATATGATGCATTCGCATCATGCTAGTACGACTTAGAGATGATGTAAATGATACTCCACATCATCCCAGTGCAACTTAGATGATATGATGCATTTGCATCATGCTAGTACGGCTTAGAGATGATACAGTGGAGATACCTCCCTTGTTTGAAAGGGAGGAGATGACTTCCTCGGTTGGGAGGGAGTGTTGATATATGGCATGATGGGTAGTCAATGTGTTGGTGGACAGACATTCTCCAAGTGGAGAATGGTCCAAGCAGAATAGATTGTTGGTGGACAAATATTCTCCCTGTGGAGAATGGTCCAAGTTGACAGATTTGTTGATGATTGCAGCGTCGTGTGACATTCTCCAGGATACGTTCTCCTCTGGGTTAAGTTGAGTCGACCTGTGAGAGCCCATGTGATGGGTGTATCGTTCTCCTCTGTGAGAGTTGAGTCGATGTGTGGTCTCTTGCCTTTGTACTCCTGTGGACCCAGTTGAGTCAGGCTTGAGATGGTACTCCAGATGATTCTCCTCTGGACTCAGTTGAGATACAGATTTGTTGAGTACGACGTCCTTGTGGCTGAGCACAGGTGGACGTGCCCTAGTGGCTGAGGACTAGTGTACGTGTGGATCCCTTGCTATATTGTCTAAGTGTAAGATTTACTTGTAACCCTAATTTGTGATGTAAAGGGTACAAGTCGGCCCCACCATATGTGAAAGATAATTAATGTTTATTGTAACAATTAATTATATTATTGAGTTATTGAGGTCGGCCCTATTGTGCCAATAGACACCTATTGTTGTGTCTGGTCTTGTATAAATAGAGGTGATTTCCCCATTGAGGAAACACACACACTCACTTGTCATTTGGAAATTTCAGCAACACTTCTAAGGTTGAAGTGCACACCTCTCTTGGGTGCTAGTTTCAAGTTTGTAGAAGCACCCTCTTGTGTGCACCATCTACATCCCTGGTCAGAGACGGATTGAGGTGAGCAGAGATGTCATTTTTTAGAAAGAGATAGCCTTTCGAAGATCCAGAGAATCTCAGAGGACATTGACAGCGAGACAGTACCTTCTCCCCCTTCAGCAGTTCAGAGGGAGACAACCATTGATCCAGTTGATCCAGATGATGTTCCCAGAGACATTGCAGTAGGCCATAAAAGACCTGCCTAGGCTCGACAGACTCTGCAGGAGGTAGAGGGACATGCAGCTCCTCGAAGCACATTAAGAGAGCAAGAGACCACAGAGGTTCTCGAGCTATGTTTCAGCCATGAGTCACATCAYTGATACTRAGCCTTCTTGTCATGGAGAAGCAGCAGGTCAGCAGGTATGGCAAGATGCCACGACAGAAGAGTATCAGTCCATCATGAAGAATGATGTATGGGATATTGTTCTGAGACCAGAAGGGAAGTTTGTAGTGACTTCCAAGTGGATCTATAAGATCAAGCATGCAGCTGATGGAAGTGTCGAGAAGTACAAAGCGAGATTTGTAGCCAGAGGATTCTCATAGGTGGAGGAAATTGATTATGAGGAGACATTTTCTCCAATGGCCCGATACACTCCCATCCGTACAATCATTGCACTAGCAGCGTCTATGGGTTGGAGACTACATCAAATGGATGTAAAGACAACCTTTCTCAATGGTGAGAAAGAGGAAGAAGTTTACATCGAGCAGCCAGATGGATTCGTGATACATGAGCAGAAATCTCATGTGTGCAGGTTGAAGAAAGCCCCGTATGGACTAAAGTAAGCACCTTGTTCTTGGTACGAGAAGATGGATGGATTCCTGATGAGTTTGGGCTTCAACAAGAGTGTTGTTGATCCAAACCTATATTATCACATTGTTGGTAATGAGTGCCTGATCTTGGTCCTGTACATTGATGACTTATTCCTCACCAGTTCAGAAAGGCTTGTTGCTGAATGCAAGCATGCATTGATTTCTGAATTCAAGATGAAGGATCTTGGTATGATGCACTACTTCTTGGGACTAGAAGTATGGCAGGGAACTAATGAGATTTTCTTGAGTCAAGGAAAATATACAATGGAGATATTGAAGAAATTCAGTATGACAAACTGCAAATCCATGCCTACACCGATGGTGATGGATCTGAAGAAAATGAACGAGGATTCTACTGATTCAGGCAAGATTGATCCACACATTTATCGACAGTTGATTGGATCATTGATATATTTGGTTAACACCAGACCTGATATATGATATGCAGTGAATGTACTCGGTTAGTTCATGAGTCAGCCGAGACAAACTCACTAGATAGCAGCAAAGCATGTATTGAGATATTTACGAGGCACAGTTGAATATGGCCTGAGATATGCCTCCGGTGTAGACATGAGTTTGCAGGGATATGCCGATGTAGATTGGGCAGGGAGCGCAGTGGACCGGAAGAGCACATCTGGTTGTTGTTTTACCTTGGGATCTGCCATGGTTTCCTGGTGCAATAGGAAACAGAGCTATGTGGCTTTGAGTACCGCAGAAGCAGAGTATATAGCATTGTGTCTGGCAGTCCGCAAAGCAGTGTGGCTTCGCAAGCTCCTTGCAGATTTATTTGATCATGAGATGGATTCCACTATTATTCATTGTGATAACCAGAGTTGTGTGAAGCTCTCAGAGAATCCTGTGTTTCACGATAAATCGAAACACATTGAGATCAAATACCATTATATCAAAGATATGGTGCAAAGGAAACCAGTACATGTGCAGTACCTTTCTACACATGAGCAGATTGCAGATGTCTTCACCAAACCGCTTGCCAGGACGAAGTTCGAGTACTTCCATGAGAGACTTTGCCTGGTGAAGAATGCCTCCCTAGTTGAGAGGGAGTGTTGATGATTGCAGCGTCGTGTGACATTCTCCAGAATATGTTCTCCTCTAGACTGAGTTGAGTTGACCTGTGAGAGCCCGTGTGATGGGTGTATCGTTCTCCTCTGTGGGAGTTGAGTCGATGTGTGGTCTCCTGCCTTTGTACTCCTGTGGACTCAGTTGAGTCAGGCTTGAGATGGTACTCCTGATGATTCTCTTATGGACTTAGTTGAGATAGAGATCTATTGAGTACGACATCCCTGTGGCTAAGCACAGGTGGGCGTGTCCCTAGTGGCTAAGCACTAGTAGACGTGTGGATCCCTTGTTATATTGTCTGTGTAAGATTTACTTGTAACCCTAATTTGTGATGTAAAGGGTACAAGTCGACCCCACCATATGTGAAAGATAATTAATGTTTATTGTAATAATTAATTATATTACTGAGTTATTGAGGTCGGCCCTATTGTACCAATAGACACACCTATTGTTGTGTCTGGTCTTGTATAAATAGAGGTGATTTCCCCATTGAGGAAACACACACACTCACTTGTCACTTGTCATTTGGAAATTTCAGCAACACTTGTAAGGTTGAAGTGCGCACCTCTCTTGGGTGCTAGTTTCAAGGTTGTAGAAGCACCCTCTTGTGTGCATTAGGGTTTATGGTTGGGGGATCTTCTCTTGAGAATATAAGAAAAGATTGTTGGGTTTTTCGCTTGGTTGAGAAGGGTTTTCCCAGGATATTTCTTGTGTTCTTGTGCATGGTTATTCTTCTTGTGATCTTGGTTATTGTAGCACTTGTGTATGGTGTTGCTACATTTGTTTATGGTTCAAGTACATGCTAAATGAAATAAACCTCATGCTTGAGCCTAGCATAGTGAAAATTCAACAAGATTGTTGATGTACCATGGACAACTATTCTCTTGGGGCATTGCCTGGATAGGTAGAATGGTCCAGGACAGTTATTCTCCTGGGGCTTTTCCCGGACAGGTAGAATGGTTTGTCTCCCTGAGTTCACAGTAGTGACCAGAGTGGGGAGATTGGTACAAGAGAGACATTTTCCCAGAGTTCACAGTAGTGGCCAGAGGGGGGAAAATGGTCCAAGACAGTCATTCTTCTAGGACGTACGTTCAGATTAGAAGAATAGTCCTTATAGCCCATGGCGTGGCTTGCAACATCTGGGAGGACAATCATTCTTCTAGGACATATGTCTGGATTAGAAGAATGGTCCTTGTAGCCCATTGCGGGGCTTTCAACATCTGTTGGGACAATCATTCTTCCTGTGTCACGGGCAGTGACCAGGATAGGAAGAATGGTCCCTATATCACTCTGTTGAGTGCGCTAAGTCCAACACGACTTATTCAGCATCATGCCCAATTACTCAGATGGAGTATGGCCTCGAGAGATGATGCAAATGATGATATGATTTGATTCCAGGAGACTGTTGTACTGCATGGTGATAGCTTGTGTAGCTATTAGTTGATTGCAATGGAGACTGTGGGTCTCTAGACAGTAGCTATGTGCTACTGTGGTGGATGTATTCCACTGGTAGTGACTGAGTGTCACTAGATAGTAGTTGTGCACTACTAGGAATGGTTGTGTACCACTGGATAGCAGTTGTGTACTGCTATGGATGGACACTGTTGTGATCTATTGGATGGCATTGTAGTAACTATGTGCTACTACCTGATTTCCATGGAGACTACCAGTAGTGTTGGAGGTGATTGCTAGCTAGATGGACAACGATGATGATGCTCGTGATTTTATCTACGTGATCATGAGATAGCCTATGTGGCTATGATGATGCTACCTATAGATTGGTCTGCACGACTATGTGAGCCTTGCCCATACCATGCGAAATGGATGGATGTGTTTGAGACCATTACAGTTAATACCTTCCTAGCTCGGAGGGAGTGTTGATATTATAATAGTTGCAGGAGGTATTAACCTCCATGTGTAACCTTTGGCTAGAATAGAATATTCTGGAAACAAGAGAAACCCTAAACAGATGTGTAAAAACCCTAGAAGAAAAGTCGGCTCAGAAGAATAAATAATATTAAAGGATTACCCTCCAGAAAGAGAAGTCGACCTAGACAAGTGACAAGAAGGACTATAAATAAAAGGCGCTTGAGCTCATTTGTGCACTCACCTCACTCACTCTCTCAAGTATAGCGTAAGTTTGGAGCTGCAACTGCAAGAATGGAAGGTGGATCCTCTGGGGTGATTCTTGGTCTCTCTCTCTAGCGCTATCTAGCCTAAGATATGCACCTTACCTTGTAGTATCTCTTAGTGGTATTTTTGGTGACATTCTTGGTGGTATTCTTGGTAAGTGCAACTGCAACTGCTGCAGCTGAGTATTGTTCTTGTTCTATGGCTTTGGGACTTTCTGTCTGGTGAGCTATCTTTGGAGAAAGATGCGCTCTCTTGGTTATTTGTTGGTTCTAGTGCTCCTTCTGGAATCATTCTATCTAGCAAATGTTATGGTTCTCGGAGGTGGTTGCATGCCTATAGTTGGGTGACAATAGTGATATTGTTTATGGTAAAACGAGCACATTGAATATTTTAACACAAGGGACTTTTGTTAGCTTTTGGGGTTACTATGAAAGTGTTTACACCATGTTTGAGGGTGCTTCATGAGATTTGGGGTACATGGTGTATGTTCAACCCCTGGATGGGCCGTGATGGATTTGCTCATGAGAGATGGTTGGAGATGGACTTTGTTCAATAAAGATAGCTTACTCAGTGGTTGCTTGATCTTAGTTGAGTGCTTTCTTGGTATTCTTCCTAGGGCATTGGAGATCTCCTAACAACTTCGGTGACATTCTACATGATGGCCACATGAGGATGGTTGCTTCCTCAGAGAATGCCCTACTTAGGAGGAGGAGCATTTTACATCCTAGAGGAGGGTCTTGTGCCCTAGACAACACAAGGTAGCTTGGATGCTTTCATGGAGGCTTGAAGTTGGCTCGAGGTCGCCTAGGTTGTGACAGTGTTCATGCAAGGGGAGTGGACCTAGTGGAGTACATGGCTTAAGAGGATTGATGGAGCCTTTGGAGGCCTATAGGAAGAGTGTTGGAACACACTTCTTGGAGTACCCTTGCATTTGGAGCCTTACTTGTGGATGGCATCGCCTTGGAGCTTGACATGTGTATTCATGGAGTGTAGCACTCCACATGTGTGAGCCTACATGTGTTATTATACGTTGCTTGTAAGAACATAGGCCCACATATGTATTGTGGGCCTCCATTGCCTCTCATAAATATAGAGGAAGGAGAAAGTCCTTCATAACTCATTATTATAGCTCATTCATTCTTATCACTCGTGTTAGAGATGTGATCAAGAGGAATGCACGACTCCTCTCTCTCTCTCTCTCTTGGATTTTCTTATGTACTTGATCTCTCTCTCTTGGAGTCACTAGGGTTTCTTAAACTTGTTGGAGCATCTTAAAGACCAGGGTTTGGGTTTCATCCCTTAGATATTTTGAGATTAGGGTTTTGAGGTGAAACCCTAGGTTGTACTTGTTGAAGTGATGGAGAAGAGGAGACATCTTTCCTCAGAGGACATGCTTGTGTGATCTCCTTGGTGTGAGCTAGGGTTTTCTTGGTTTTCCTTAGCTAGTGTTTTGGAGAGCTAGAGGATTGTACTAGCCTTGTGATAAGGCTATGGTATGTACATGAACTTCATCTTTTGCATATTAATGAAGTTTCCAGCAATCCAATACTTATCATTTTGTAGATTTGAATTTCAGCCATCTATATTCTTCATGGTTTGTAAATTCCAGCTCTATATGTCTGGCTGATTTGACATAAGTTAAGGGTGATTATGTCAAGTGATTTAACAATATAATTGAAGAATATATGGGCAGATTTGCTACTAATTTTTACAACTGCCATAAGTGGTTTTCAGATCTGTTATATGCATGATAAGATTTCCCTAAAGGGCTGAAATTTACTGGAACCAATGTTTTAGAACTCGGAATCAGCCGAGGGTCAAATCGGACTCGACTCGAGCTCAGCCATGACTCGGACCGGTTTGAATTTAATGACTCGGTTTACTAAAAAATACATAAAATATTTAAATTTTAATGAAAAAAATATATTGTAAAAATTCCAAACCATTAGAGACAAAATATGCAAAGTTTGTTCATGTATATACCATGTAAGGGTGAATATATCAAAATGGCGCCAAGTGCAATACATATCAGAAACAATATACATAATCAATGAGGCTCTAAATGGCCTCTAGAGTCCAAAAACCATGCTACAAGCTACTAGCCTACTACAAATCACTAATCAACATGATCAATCATCAAACTCATCACCGCTGCTAGAAATGGGATCCTCAACATGAGCTACAAGATCATCCTCTAGCTCACAGTCTTTGAATTCGTTCGACTCCTCAAGGACATCTTCAACTGTAGTAGTAGTACTAGTAGAAGCATGAGTTGCACATTGATAGCGACATGCCTTAGGATGATGGGATTTAGGGTTTAGGTATAAAAAAATTACATTTAACTTTTCATAAAAATCTATATGCCGCGGTGAGGAAGATGACCAACTCGACCAAGTAGGTATGGACTTGACCAAGTTGGACCGATTCGGTACCAAACTGGTCCCTAAACTAAGCAGAGGGTCAAGTTCACTCAATTTATGGTCAACTCAATCGAGTCTGAGTCCAAGTCCAAGTTGACCGAGTTTAAAAACTATGATTGGAACACAATGGTATCTTATCACTTGAATTGACTAGTAGATTGGGGTTGTTAAGCATTGAAATATTGTCCACTACTACTATTGTTTTGTTTATATTTCAAAACAACCCTAAAGCTGAAAATTCACAGGATTGAGATCAAGGAAACCTCTAGGATAGAAGTGAAATTTCTGTTTTGCATTAAAACTCTTGAACGCAAAAATTTTAACATGGTATCAATGTTGTTGTGGCTAAGATCACTCTAGGTGTAAGAGGGAGCTTGCATTTCCGTTGAAGAATACCTGGGAGAGGTGATTGGCCTTGTTGAGGTTGTTGGGTGTGATACCCTAGGTTGCTTGCAAGAAGTACTTAGGCCCTAGAAAGGGTTTTGTCTATTCATTCACTATCGATTTGTTCACTTGAGCCTTTCAGAATGTGTAAGGTGACTCTCGATCTTACAGAGTGTGACAAGTTGGATGGAGCTTAAAAAAATTTTCCTCGAAAGCTTAGACTCCAATTGATAATGGAGGAAGCCAATCTTTGGGAACATGTTGTGAAAGAGATTTCAAACCCTATTGACCCAGCACAATTGGCCACTCATCGGAAGAAGGAAGCCAAAGTGAAGATAATTATTCTTGATTATGTGAAGGATCATTTCATCTCAGGTATTGCAGATAAGAAGATGGGCATGAAAATGTTTGAAGCTTTGGTTGAGTAGTTTCAAAACTCTTGTGCTTCTCAACAAAGGCTCTTGCAAGATAGATACTATGGTGAGCTACTTGACCAAAATCACCGACTTGAAAGATCAAATGGTTTCCGTTGGAACTGTTATCGCACGAATTGTAGGTTGGGAAAAGCCCGACCCAATCTACAAAGGTGAGATAACTATGGGAATACCTACCCACTGTCACCTTAGATAGGTACTCCCGTCACTTTAGAGATGATGTGATCACCTCAAGGGGGGAATCCCAGTGACCCTAGGGGGATTGAGACGAAGGGTGGAGAGATAATGAGAGGAACACGTAGGTCAATGATGGAAGAAGGATGGCTTGAAAGTAAGTCTTGTGGAGGGAGAATGGTTTCCAAAGACTTGGGTACCTGCACCAAAGTGTTACACCTGCCCCAGACAAGACAAATAATAGAGATACAAGCCTTGAGATCAATGGGACAAGCAAGTGAAGCTTGTTGTCCTAAATTACAGCAGTAAACAAAGGTATATATCAGCAATGAAATCAATTATTTACTGCATAAATAACCATCAAAAGCATGAAATATTTATTGAGTAATGAAACATTAAGCAAGTAGATCAATTCCCAATACTTTAGCACAAGCTTTGATGGTGAGTTAGGGCTGCAAAAATGATGTTTTCATAGATTTTTCAGAGCAGCCAAATGGCTGTAGCAAAGATTTGTTACAGCAGCAAATTCCAATCACGAAAATTGACAAGTAAACGACAAAGACGGTAGAATAAGAGTACAAGTTTACAAGTCATTTCAACGGTTGAAAAGCAAGTTATAGTAAGAGATTTAATTTATTTTGTTGCAGCCCTAATGGCTGTAGCATAAAGTTATAACAGCAATAAGATGTACTTGGCTAAGCTAGACGCCCTAGTGGCTCAACCAAGCCTAAAGCATGTAAATTTGATTCCACTTTAGACAATTGAAATATCTCAACAAAACACGTTATCCAAAGCAACTATTTTGTTTCTCCAATGTAATTTTCAAACTAGTGCTTTGAATCTATTGGGTAAATGGAGTCTTGGTTATAAGAGTTAGATCCACAATATAGGGTGTAAGCTCTTTTACTGCCTAGAGCATGCAAAACCAACAAAGGTAAGTCTAGGAGGGTGTAAGCCCTTTTACTCCTCCTAGCAACCTTGTAAAAATGACTTATCAAATTGCAAATAAAATGGACCTTGGTGGAGGGTGTATGCCCTTATACTCCCCCAAGGGTTTTAGGCAAGTGTAGCATGAAACAAGAAGAAAATACCAACAAAGTGCAGAAATTTCCTTACCAATTTCACAAGATAGCAAGACCAAACCCTAGTTTACCAAGATAATTCCAACATGCAATAGAACAAGCCTCCAAGAGGTGCGCACCACCTTAGCTCCACAATATACCATAACAAGCATCCAAAAATGTTGCACAAGAGAGAGATTGTCCAAAATGCCCAAGTAGGGCACAAATTTCAGCCAAGTAGCTCCTCTCACATGAGAGAGTTATGTTAAAATGAAATGAATTTCATCCTTATTTATACAAAACCTCTAAAAAGTGTTTGTCCACATTTAGTTAGGGTAAACCACAAAATAAGGGGGACATCCCCCTTAATTTTGCCCCTTTACAAAGTAATTTGATTTTAACTTAAAATTTGCACAAAAAGAAACCCTAAGGATGACGTCAACCCCTTCTAGGGTGACATATTAGCACATTTAGCAAATTGTTGAGCAATAAGAAGAAGTCGTTGGGCCTCTCAAGGCCTTCCTTTCAAGCGCTAGGGTCTTCTCAATGGTGCAAGGGATACTCCAAATCATCATCACCACCACCAAACCCTAGCCCTAGTCAAGATGTCAAGCCCCAAAAATGTGGCGTAAGGCCTTCAAAGGCAAGTCGTTGGGCTAGATAGGGTTAGGTGTCAGCTCTAAGGTCTCCACTCTTGCCTCCAAAGGCAATGTCCAACCTTTGTCTTGCCTCAAAGTCTGGGTCATGGCATCCAACCTATGGGCTTCCTGGCCCAATGAAGGCCCAAGATGGGCTTGTTCCTCCAAAACGTCCATCAAGCAAGGTCCTACAAAGACAGACAAGTGCACCCTCCAAGGGTCTCAAGTCAAATGTATTATGGCAAGTGAAATCACATTCAATACAAGAGCCACCTAAGCATGTACATCAAAACCACCTCAACAAATTAAACAAGTGCTCAAAGACCCTATGCAATTTGCCAGGTTTAGGTATGGGAGGGTTGACAAGGTGACCTATTGGGTAAGTCATTCTTTAAGTCAAGGAGTGTTTTCTAGGTGGACCCTCTCTAAATCATGTGGAGAAGATGAAGTGGATGGGGATAAGACTTTTGGGCATGAGGTTCATGACATACAAAGCTTTGTATTGTCTCATTTATGGGTGCCTTTGTACAGGGTGTGTTGCACCTTCGTTTTCAATGCAACCTTTTTCCAAGCCCATTTATTTGCCATTAATTAATTAAAGTCCAGAACAATTGGGTACTCCAAATGGGTAATATAAGACTTGGGAGGCAATACCACAATGTCACTTGAAGGGAGAGGTACACAGAGTGCCATAGGGGTAAAGCAAAGGTTGTAATGCACTTGTGTAGATCCCTCAACAAGTGGGATGTCTATATAATACGAAATTGTTTCTTGCAGGTCTTTGATTTTTTAGGAGAAACGTTACATCATCCTCAAGACCTCCTTGGGCGAGCATCTGGAAGGTTATAGTTTTGGCTTTTATCTTTTGCCAGCTACATTTCCTCTGGGCCTTCAACCCCTTCTTCCCATGAAACGAGGTACAATCCCTTCTTGGGTTAGTACACCTGAAAATCCCAAAAGATAAGGAGACAAAAAGGATGAAGTGTGAAAAATGATAAGTATGATCGAGAATGGTATGGTGACTCATCAAGGAGACCTCCCAGTAGCAAACCCATCCCCCAAGGTGACCACTTACTAGGGCACAATGTCAACCACCAAGGTGAAACAAGGCAAAGAGCATTATTTCCAAGCAGACGCTCTATAATCAAAAACACCTTTAAATGCAACATACTCAAATGCCTCAAGTATTAAAGTGACACTTACCACAATACCTGACTTGTACCTCATGGAGCAAGACCCATTGTCTTCCAGAAGCAAGTTGATGTGGTGAATGCCATCATGACGAACTGAGGATGCGTGGTGGTGAAGTGGGTCTATGTCTATGCATGTG
>JASDQU010439166.1:22407-32569 GCA_032191745.1 Picea mariana | reverse complement strand
TGGAGGATCAAGAGTTGGTGTTCATTTCCTTAAAAGGACTTGCTCCTTCCTGGATGCCTTTTGTTCAGGGTGTTTGTACTCAAGGTATCTTACCAAAGTTTTCAAAGCTTTGGGTTGATCTTGTGCAAGAAGAAATCAGATTGCAATCTTATTCAAAACAACAAGGGGAAGTAGATACTATTGATCTCATCGGGACGATGAAGAAGGGCAGTAATAAAGGCTACAAGAAGAAGGTACAGATATAGGAAAGAATGACTTGAGTAAGGTGATGTGTTTCCCATGTCACGAGATGGGACATTATACCAACTAGCATCCACTAAAGAAGAAGGGAAAGGGTATGGAACAAGTTGCAATTGGGACTATAGCAAGTGTAGTGGAGCATCCCTCTTAATTTGAGAGTGCCTTTTCCACGACCTCTTGCTTGTCTTCTAATATTGTGTCTAGTATTGGATAGTATGTGAACAGTGGAGCTTCAAAACACATAACATGTGAAAGGTCATTATTCAGCAGGTTTTAGGAGCAAAAGGGAGGCATGAGCATGGAGCTTGGTGATGATGCTACTTATCCTATGAGAGGAGTTGGCTCCATTTCCTTTCAATTTCCTTCAAGTGATGTTCTTGTCACTTGAGTTGAGTGATATTCTATTTGTTCCTAGTTTGAAGAAGAATCTTCTTTCAGTGTCTTGTAAGACAAATGTACAGTGGAGAGTTGCTTTTGATAGATAACAATGCACCATCAGTGATTGTAGTATGAGGACCTTCACTAGAGGGTGGCCTTTATAGGTTACTTGTTGAGCCAGTGGCACTTGTACATTTCAGTGAAAGGCTAGATAAGTCTTCTAGTTTTGAGGAGGCTCAAGAGCATATAGGAGCACCTAAATCTTTAGTGAGAACAAGTATACCTCCTAGGAGATATGCTAGTCATGTTGCATTAGTTTCTTCCATCCATGAGCCTTCCAATTGTCCATAGGAGGAGAGGTGTGATACCTTGATGGAGGATGGATGATGAGATTGATTCTAGGGTTGCAAATGATGGGAGTATTGTAGAGTACAGGGACAAGGTTGATGGATTCTCTCAGACGAAAGGGAGTTGCCCATGATGTTACTCTTAATTTGGCATTCTCTCGGGATGAAGAAGTTGACCTAGTTCAGGTTGATGTGCCAATTGTTGGAGGCTTTGAGGTGCATAAGAGGGATTCTCATGTTGACAATATGTTGGCAGCCCTAGATGGGTTGCTACTTATACCACAAGCTTGGTATTTTAGGAATGATGAGTTGACTTGTGCAAATTTCTATCTTTGGGACTTTGATAGATGTGATCCACTTGTCCTGATCTTGTATGGAGATATGATTATCTTTACAGGATGTCCTAAATAGATCATGATGTGATGTCTATTGAGTTTGGCCCATGATGTTGACTTGAGGGATGATGGAGTTTGGCAAGTCACTTTTGTTCCAAGGTTATGTTCCTTCAAATTCACAGGTGGTTAGTACTCTTTGGAGGATCGAGATGCTATGATAACATGGATGTTAGGTTCTTTATAGAAGATTGTAGTTGAATTCAGAGTTGTAGCAAGTACAAATTTTTAGGTGGCTAATTTGGTGCAATTGCAGAGGGAGTCGAAAGTGTTGGTGAAAACAGTGTCCTCGTGTAGAGGGAGTGCTAGCTTTTGAGGTTACTCCAAAAATGTTTACACCATGTTTGGGGGTGCTTCATGAGATTTGGGGTACATGGTGTATGTTCAACCCCTAGATGGTCTGTCATGGGTTTGCACATGAGAGATGGTCCATGATGGACTTGCACATTAGAGATGGCTTACCCAGTGGTTGTTTGACCTCAGTTGGGTGCTAGCTTGGTATTTTTCTCCAAGGCATTGGAGATCTCCTAACGACTTTGGCGACATTCTACATGATGGCCACATGGAGATGGTTGTTTACTTGGAGAACGCCCTACTTGGGAGGAGGAGTGTTTTGCATCCTTGAGGAGGGCATCAGGACTTAGATAGTAGTACATCGTAGCTTGGATGGTTGCATGGAGGCTTGGAGATGGCTCAAGGATGCCTAGGTTGCAACAATGTTCATCCAGGGGGAGTGGACCCAATGGAGTACATGGCTTAGGAGGATTAATGGATCCTTTGGAGGCTTGTAGGAGGAGTGTTGGACACACTTCGTGGAGAGCCCTTGCATTTGGACCCTTGTGGGGGTCATCACCATGGAGCTGGACATATGTACTCTTGGAGTGCAACACTCCACATGTATGAGCCTACGTGTGTTATTGTGGGTTGCTTGCAAAGGCATAGACCCACATATGTATTGTTGGCCTCCCTTACCTCTCATATTTATAAAGAAAAGATTCCTTTCATAACTCATTATCATAGATCATTCATTCTTATCACTTTTGTGTCAGAGATGTGATCAAGAGGAGTGCACCACTTCTCCTCTCTCTCTTGGATCTTCTTATATACTTGATCTCTCTTTCTCTTGGAGTCGCCAGGGTTTCTTGAGCTTGTTGGAGCATCGTGAAAACTAGGGTTAGGGTTTCATCCCTTGGAGATTTTGAGATTAAGGTTTTGCGATGAAATCTAGGTTGTACTTGTTGAAGTGAAGAAGAAGAGGAGACAGCTTGCCATGGAGGACATGCTTCTGTGATGCATGCTTGTTGGATCTCCTTGGTGTGAGCTAGGGTTTTCTTGGTTTTCCCTAAATAGAATTTTGGATAGTTAGAGGATTGAACTAGCCTTGTGATAAAGCTATGGTATGTACATGAACTTCATCTTTTGCATATTAATGAAGTTTCCAGCTATCCAATACTTGTCTTATTTCAGATTTGATGTTCAGCCATCTATATTCTTCATGGTTTGTAATTTCCAGTTCTATATGTCTTGTCGATTTGACATAAGTTAACGGTGATTATGTTTAGTGACTTAAGATTATAATTGAAGAATATAAGGGTAAATTTTATGTCGTTTTTGTAGCTATCATAAGTGTTTTTTAGATCAAATATATGCATGATAAGATTTCCCTAGAGGAAAATTATTGGAACACATTGGTATCTTATCTCTTGAATTTCCTAGTAGATTGGGGTTGCTAAGGATTGAAGTATTGTCTGTTGCTGCTGCTGTTTTGTTTATATTTCATAACAGCCCTAATGCTGAAAATTCACAGGGTTAATATCAGGGAAACCTCTAGGATAGAGGTGAAATTTTCTTTTATATTAGAATTCTTGAACATAGAAATTTCAGCAAGGTTGGTCGAGGCTATGGTCTCAAAAGAACAGAGTGCTAGGTAGGGGTACCAACCTCTCCCAGACCCCGAGTCCCTAAAGATCCAAGCTATATGGATGAATAAGAAACATATGGAGGATGACCTCAAGGAAAAAAGGGTGGGCTCCGAATTTTGCATCATGGAGAAGATGTCCTAGAATTGGTTTTGCAAGCACTATCTCTTTGGGAGGGCATGGGATCCATATCCCTTGTTGAGTCGTGGCTAGAAATCCTAGCGCATGTTGAAACTTGACCCCATGAACTAGACCCCCAAATAAGTATAAGCCATGGTGATCTCTATCTCTTCCCCATAGAAGTAGAAATGAAAGTCAGCAAGAGCACTTTTTGACACATTGAAGATCATAACATTGGTTTTACACAAGTTGACCATCAAACGTCGAAAGTTGCAGAAGCTAGATAGGGCATCAATCTCTCTTTATAAGCCCTTAAGCGAGGAGAGCAGAGGGATCAAGTCGTCAATGAAGAGAAGCAAAGAAATCAACACATGGTATAGAAGACACACATCATCATCTTGAATGTGCTCATGGAGGAAAGACTCCAACTCATCGATGTAGATCCTAAAGAGAGTCGGTGAGAGGGGAAACTCTTGCTTAACCCCAATGGTACACTAGATTAAATTCAAAATATCTTTTGTTGTACAAAGACAACCAAGCAATGATTCGTAGAGTCTCATGATGGCAACTAGGAGGGTCTTTAAAATGCCAATATCACGAAGTCTCCAAAACAAATCCTCTCTCGATACTATGTCAAGCACCTTCTAAAAGTATACAAAACAACAAACTTTCAAAGAGTGATGACAAGACCCCTCGATGATGGCCCTAAGTGTGAAAATGTGGTCAATAGTTTGGTACATTTTGCGGAAGCCTACCTATCCTCTAGCCCCAAGTTGTCTACTTTCCAACTCATCCAAAAGCCATAGATGAAGGATTGTAGCATATATCTTGGAAAATGTGTATCCCACCATGATTGTTCAATAGTTATTCATATATAAGTTGGACCCCAATTTGAAGATGGGGTGAATGATGTGTTGGAACTTGGGACAATGCCTGGGGTAGTCTGAAGAAGACAACATGATTGAACAGATTAGCAATGTGGAAGTGAGCGATTAAATGCCATGCTTGAGGAGCTTGACTTGGAAGCCTTCCTCACCAATAGCCCAATGAGTGCTCATCACCTTCACTGCTCTCTAAATGTCTCTATTGGAAAAAGGATGGCATGAAAGGGGAGGTAAAGGTGATATGGGTATGGATCTGCACAGAAACATCCTAAAGGGACACCATATGAGAGAGCATGGATCAACATCTAAGTCCGAGGGAGGGATGATGCTTGGGGAAAAGAGTGCACTAGAAGGTTTTAGGGTAATGGCGTAGGGCCACATAGAGTTCACATCTCCTGAGGTAAATTAAAAGTTCTCCAATATAGTCAAGTTCTTGCATCATTGTCCCAAAAATATTCCCACATATGACACGCATTCTTCAAGTGTGTTATCAAATGAAGGAATTAACCCAAACTTCCCTCTTTAAATCACAAAAATCCAAATTGATCATGCAAGGAAATCTTAGCCTTGGAAATGATTCACATAGTCCCAATACAATTTTTTTGAGACCAACTACCAAACTCACCATACCCTCTTATAAAAATATGAACCTGAGATCTTAAATACTTTCACAACACCTACTATATCATAGAGACCATGTATACCATTTTCATTATTAGCATTCTAGATGCAATGTCAAACGGGTATTTTCCATGGTGCATTAACACTCATGAACCCAGTGACCCACTTTACTATTGTTACCACATAATCTGTCACCCACAATGTGTAAAAGTCCCAAGCACTTGGGTGTAGACTTGTGTAACTAAGAGGTTGTCCATTGTCACCTCACCAACTCTCTTATGTACTTTAGACCAAGGATGGACCTAAGTCAAGGGGAACTTCCCTATGGGTCACTGGGCTCACTTCATGTAGTATGGAATGGGAGTAAATATAACTTTGTAATTTTCAACAAAACAAGGAAGAAAAGGAATTTTATGTTTATTTGGGGGTGATGGATAAAAGGGAATGACCAATGCCTTATTTTTTGGGTTATGGAGTCATGCATGCAACTTTAGAGGGTGGTTCTAATGAAGGATTAGGGTCTAGATGCAGCCAAGGTAGCTTTCTCTACAATGACCCTAATTTGGATGCTAGATACCATAGATTTATGAAGGAAAAGGACTCTCTATGGGGAGCTCCACAACCAAATTGATCTAGGAGTGGCCTTGTTTAAGGAAAGGGACTATGCTTTTACTCACTAAGGATGTATAGGGCATATAATTCCTATTCCGTTAGAAAAAGTAACATGAAGGTAAAAATTACCTCCTCCAATGTAGCAAGGCTACTCCTCTATGACTCCCAGATTAACTTTTACAATCAAAAACTGCAAGAAAAAGTCTTCAATGGTGCACCTAGAACATGCAGCCACACATAAAAAAAATTGTACATAGAAGTTTGTATAACTTAGACAGATAAAGGCCCCCGGGGGGGCAGCTCAATTGGCAAGTGCCGTGAAAATGAAGTTTCATGAGGTTTCGAGTTCAACTCCCCCCGACTTACAATGTGTGTCGCGGTGCCGCGTATGGGGCCTCGTGGGCACACCTGGAGGTTATAGTGGTAGCAGTTGGATAACACGGCCATGTGTAACGCGAGCACGTGCCCAACTAGTTGCTAATTCCTCCAGACATAATTAAATATTATAAAACATAATAAATAAATAAAACTTAGACAGATAAATTACCTCTATTCCACAAGCTTGGAGCTAGCTTGCTCACAAGGTCTTCCATTAATCAGCCTCCAAATCGCAAATGGACAGAGCAAACCCTTATAGAGGTTTTAACTCAACTCTCTCATACAATAAAATAGTTTTTGTTTTCCTAGATCCATTATTCTCTCCGAGGAATACAATAAAATAGGATTCTCAACAACTTGCTTACTAAAAGTAGCAAGAAGTTTGTTGAGATCTTCAACTTCCTCCAATAAAATATTCTAAGAAACAAATAAAACATTATTCTCATCTAACTAACTCCAGTAGATAACTCAACAATGAACAAAAAAGGAGTTAGTTACAACAACTTTCTAAAAATAGAGCCAAGAGATGAGGATGCCTCCTTGGTTTGAGAGATAGACCGTGTCAATGCTCCAAAAATAGCAAGTGGATGCTTATCCACTCATGTGCCCTCCTAGAAGCGTCCCACACGTAAGATAGGCATGCATGAAGTGGAACAACCTCAATAAAGGAGCAAGGGACGTGTGCACGTGATCTCCTCCAATCGAGCCATGAATGAATGTGCAAGTAACAAACTTCATCCACATTTGTGGCTAGTAGACAAGGTCTTCCCATGAAGATGTAGAATGAGTCCATGTGGTACGTGTGCATGATTCCAAGGTAGAAGTAGTTGTAGAGGACCAAATAGACACTCAAATAGTGTAGACGCCCTCATAGAGAAGTGTGCAAGGCAACCTCATCAATAAGCATGAGCAAGAGTGCAATCCAACTCCTCAAGTGGAATTCTTCAACAAAAGGCATGGAATCATGTGCAAATAGTCTCCTCAAGTCCTCAACATGGAGATAGATAGTTGAAAAGGTGGAGCGCTCAAGTGATGTGGACCATGAATGCTCATACCAACCTCAATAGATGTGCAAATAGACCCTCCAAGTAGCACATGTGGCTTCAAATTCATGTAACCATCCATAGATCAAGGTATATGGAGTAGATCTCAAGATAGGAGGTGATCATCATCAAATAGACACCATATTTCAAGTGCCAAGTCATCCAACAACCTCTACAGGCATGCTACCACCTCATCAATGGGAAATGCCTCTATCCATGAGATACACCTCCATAAGTGTACAAAGAAGAGAGCACTCCATAAATGTCAAGTGTCAAGTCATCATAAAGTGCAATCTCAAAATCAAAACATAACAAAGAACCCAAGCACTCTAGCAAATGGATTCAAGTGTGCAACAAGGAGTGGGTTGGCCCCTCCAATTAAACCATAGATGCATGAAGAATCATGAGGAAGTGGAGCATTTCTAAAAATGAAGTGTCTATTTTGTAGAATATCTCCATAGGAGCTCAATAGACACTAAAAAATCTAGGGCACTCTCACCAAGAGTGTTATATCATCCATCACCGTGATCAAGTTGAAAAACCCCTATATGCTAAGCCAAGTGATGGAAATCCAAGGAATAGTAGAGCGCTCCCTAAGATCAAGTGTTTAATCCATAAAAAATGGCCATAGGAGAAAAATAAACACAAGAAATCCTAGGACGCTCTCACCAAGTTGTCTGATCCATCAATCATGCCAAAATGTTGCCTTGAAACCCTAGGTCTCTCCAAGATGCATAAGAGGATGAGCGCTCTGCAAGAAGAGTGGTCTATTCCATCAAGAATCATTGTAAGAACACAATAGACACTCCATAAGCTAGGGCACTCCATCATAGCTTCATATTTAATCATGCCACCATCAAACCATAGCCAAACCCACCAGGGTGCTCCAAAGCATGACAAAGAGGAGAGCACTTTAAGAGAATGATTGTTTATCTTATCATGCATCATCATAGGAGTAAAATAGACACTAAAAACATTAGAGCACTCTTCCTTAAGAGCTCCATGTCAATGCATCACTACAAAACCCTAGGCTCTCTAAATCATGGTCAAGGAAACGAGTTCTCTTTGAAATTCTTTGTCCATTTCACTAATAATCATCATAGAAACTCAATAGACAACTATAGCATAAGAGCACTCTTTTTAAGAGCCATATCCAATCATGCCATATGAACATGCAATATAATGAGGTAAGGATAAAGTAAGTTGAACCAAGGGATGAAGATAATCAACATTGTTTCCATCCTTATACACACTTGCAAACGTGAGCTAAGTCCGACTCACTTAGTGTGTCCTTGGAGGCACAATGCCTAGGTTCACAACCCACGCTGTCACTTTGACCGGAACCTCTTCTATCTAGGCTTACTCCTAGGGAAGCCAAAGGGGGTAGACCTTAGTTACTAGATGTATTAGAGTTAGGTTCTAGGAGTTAATTTTAATTTGTTAAGGTTAGAGGGGATTATAATCCTAAGATGCTAAGGCAACCATGCAATATGCAAGGGTCAGCATGAAAAGCAAGCATTTTCCCTAGGTCAACTAAGACTAGTGCCTAGAAATTGGGCAAGGGGTCAACTATGTTCAAGGGTGTTTCTTTACAAAATATTACAAGTTACTTACAATTTTACAAAAGAATAATAGATTACAACAAGAAGCTAACCAATTATCTATTTGTGTTTGTGCGGGATATCAAAGCATCACATCAACAATACGAGATTATCATCAATACATTACTTCATCAACAGATTCCAAAGTTTAAGAGAATTAAACACAACTATTGTGAAGAGTTTTGGAGACAATCTACACTCTTAATTATTAAGCCCCCCAAGTATTCTATTAGATTTGGTCAAGGGTTTAATAGTTAGGTTTTTCTTAAGATTTACAAATTTTATTAGCTTTCACCAAAGCCTCCTCCTCTTGTTGCCAAATAACTGCTAGACGCTCAAAATAGTATAGCAACGAGGCCAACCCTAGCAGAACCAGTCAGCCCTAACAGTAAGAGTACTTCATGGAGAGGACACACACTTGGTGCGCCACGAGACAGTCCCCTGCCACTACCCTCCGTTGTTTTCCTCAAACCCGTTTTAGATGGTGAAGATGGTGGTCTAAGGTACCCTAAAGTAGTCTATTAAGTATATATAACAATTAGGTATACTTTTAGGTGATTTAAAGAGTATTTTAAGTGTGTTGCCCAATGGGCTTAAGATGATGAGATAGATCTAGAAAATAAGCATTAAGAACATATTAAACATTAGATCACATCACATCACATCAAAAGTAAAGCATTAACACATTAGCCTTACCTCTTTGGGGTGTTCCTCTCCCAACTAGGTAGGTTATTAAGTTATCTTGCTTAGTTAAGTTAAGTTTCTTTAAGATTTTAGTTATTAGGGCAAACCATGAAAGATGAAGAAGGAAAGTAAGCTAAGCTACAATCTAATCTACAAACTATCAAGCAAACCCCACGTCCAAGGTTGAGAAGGTGCCCACACCTTCTAAACCTTGCGGCCAAACTAGACGAAAACTCAAAAATAAAGGAAAATGCTAGATCTAGCCTACATCCTACCCAAAGGCTCATAGAAGAGGGTAGGCCGTACCACTTCCCCTCATACACTATGAGCTTTAACAAACAAGCTAAGAAAGAAGAAGTAGTGCACTACTAAGCTAGAAAATGAAGGGAAGAGTAATAGATAGCTACCAAATTCCCCCAAGGGGTCTTGAAGTGTTGTGTGTGTCTCTTTGGGGCAGCCAAGAGCCTCCAATCAGATCTGATATACCTGTAAAAACAGCAATCTTTGCTTGCTAGGATGGCTACACACAACCAATAAAAGTTAAGGAAACCCTTGTCCTTTTGGAGCAAGAACTTTCCACAAGAAAAGATATAGAATTGATATGATTTTTGACCTATCCAAACAATGATATGCTAGCTGAAAATGACATGAATGTACAGCAATATTAAGAGAAAAGCAATAGATCTAGAGAGTTGGAGTTTGTAAGAGCTTCAAGTGACTCTTCCCTTCTAGAAGGAGTTCCCAATGAAACCCTAGAGATGAACCTGTAAGATCCTTTCAAATCACAAGCATACAATAGATAATATGTTGATGTAATGAAATTAAACGACACTTCTATTTAACCCAAACATCAAGATATATAGACCAATAGGCATACGCTCTACTAAGCCTACTTAGATAACACTTTACCTAAGATCTAGTGTTGCAAGAAATTAGAAACAAT
>JASDQU010439166.1:1925-12588 GCA_032191745.1 Picea mariana | reverse complement strand
ACAAATAGAGATTTGCATGCAAGGGTTTCTCAAACAGCCAAAGGAGGATCAAGGGCACATCAATTTAGTGGAAGAGGCAACAAAGGAAGGGGGGCGCACTTATTTGAGCTCATTCTTCTTGGAACCTTCTAGCAAAGCTTGAGAGGAGCTTGTTACTTGTTCAGGTTCCATTGTACTTGTTTACTTGCTCTTTTCCATGCTGGAGACATCACATATATAAACTTTCATTCTAAACTGGTTTTCCCTGGGGGGGTTTTATCCAGGGTCATGTTGACCAAAAATACTTGTGTTCAAATTTCATGTGTGCTTAGTGTTTAAATCAGCAGTAGGAGCTTGTAAAGATCCTAGAGGAGTGCTATATTTTTTAAGGTTTGCATGTGCTAACATTCAGTGACTAAAACACTTGCAAGGGCACCTTAAAAGAGCATATAACCATCAGTTTGAAGGCAGAATTCTTGGCAGAAAATTTCAGACCTGTTTGTTGTCCTAATACAGCAGCAAGGCAGATTTGATTGAGTAAACTTAGAGCCCAACAAAAGGTCAAAGACAGACCTGTTGGGCAGCCTTCTAGTTCCTCAAAAATCTACATGGTATCAAAGCCTTGATGGCTAAGAGTTGGTTGATTTTTTAACATACAGTTGGCAGATTTTTGGACAATTTTGGACAGCCTTATTCCACGCTTGTGTGTCAAGTGTTGAGTCTGATTTCTTTTGCAGTTTAGCATCAGTTTGAGTTTCAGTGGACAGCCATGTCGGTGTCTCAGATGAGGGCAAAGGATAGGCTAGTCGTAGCTAGCAACTAGTCCCCTTGGAAGACCAGGCTTATCTTTGTCTTGGAGGATCTTGAACTATGGAAAATAGTTCAAGCTCCCGTTGTTGTTCCTCCTATCACTGCTCCCTTGTTGGTGGCAAAATTCAGGAAGAGGAACAACAAGGCAAAGAGGACTATCTGTGATGCGGTGAGAGACAACGTCATACCCCATTTGACTGGGAAAGACTATGCCTTTGAGATGCGGACGTCATTGTGCAAGATTTACGAGAGTTCCAATCAGAATCGGAAGATGGTTCTGCAGGAGAAGCTCAGGGGCATTCAGATGCTCAAGTTAAAGTCAGTAACATCATACCTTGGGAGATTTACATAGACTCGAGTTGAGTTGGTAGCAGTCGGAGAGACTGTGGATATGGACTTTTTGGTGAGGACGACCTTAAATGGCTTCTCCAAACCTTGGGGTTCATTTGTGCGAGGCATAGTGGCCAGGGAGGTCATGCCCAGTTGGGAGAGACTCTCGGACGACTTCGTACAGAAGCTGAGATGCGGCTCTAGATCTACAGGACAACAGCGTATTACTGAGGGTGATGAGGATCTTGCTCTTTGGTCAAAGAGCAAGAAGAAGGTCGACAAGAGTACTAAACAGGGTACCAAGGGAGGCCAAGTCACAAGAGAGTGGCAATGGGCAGAAGAGAGATATGAGCAAAGTGAAGTGCTTTGCTTGTAAGAAGATGGGACACTACGTTGGACAGTGTCCCAACAGGAACAAGAAGTCGGGTGGTACAGCAACTACAGCAGATGAGGAGTTTCAAGCACAGTTTGAGAGGGAGTGTGCCTTATCTGTTGCACTTCAGTTGAGACGACACCCAGCATTTGGTATATAGAGAGTGGAGCTTCGAGCCACATGACAGGTGTGAGAGAGCACTTCACTGATCTTAGAGATCCTAAGGTCAAGATGGAGATTGCGCTTGATGATGACCATAGTCAAGGTTGTTGGGCATGGCACAGTTACTTTTCAGAGGGAGAGTATGCCACCCATTTTGTTCAGGGATGTGTTGTACGTCCCTGGGTTGAAGAAGAATCTGATATCAGTTTCCACCCTCCAGGACAGGGGTCTTGAGGTGTCCTTCAGAGTGACAGAGGTCCTCATATACCCAAAACCTTAGGGCAGGTGATTGAAGTGAGGGATGGTAAACTATACAGATTGTTTTTTCAACCCCTACATGCTTTGGCAGTGAATAGCGATAGCAGCAATCAATTATGTGAGTTATGGCATCAGAGGATGGTTCACCTTCATCATGGGGCTATTGGAGTGCTGAGAGAGCTTGTGACAGGAGTGCCACAGTTCAGCTTAGAGCATCAGGATGTGTTAGGGAGTGCGCTTGGTAAGTTTACCAAGGTTGTTTTCCCTAGCAGTGACAGCAGGTCAACTGGGATACTAGATTTAGTACACACAGATGTGTGTGGGCCTATGTCTTGTTCGTCCTTGAGTGGTTGTGAGTACTATCTCACATTCATCGATGACCACTCAAGGAAGACCTGGATCTATTTCCTGAAGGCCAAGAGTGAGGTCTTAAAGAGGTTCCAAGAGTTCAAAGCTCTTGTGGAGAACTAGACTGGAAAGAAGATCAAGGTCTTGCGGTCAGACAATGGAGGTGAGTATGCCTCCACAGAGTTTGTAGACTTATGTTCCCATGCAGGGATCAGAAGACAGATGACTATATTTACAACCCCCAGCAGAACGGGGTTGTCAAGAGGAACAACAAGGCCATTACAGGTGCAGCAAGATCTATGCTGCATGATCAGACTTTGCCTTTATACCTTACTAGGGCATCATGACACACTTCCAGGTATGAACGAGTTGAAGAGCAYAATTTCCAAGCAAACGTTATGAAATGAAGGAGAATCCAATGCAACATATTCAAGTGCTTCAATAATCAGAGTGACAAATACCATGATACCCGGACTCATTACCTCATGGAGCAAAACTTACYGTTGCTTCAGGACCAGGCTGGTGGGATAGATGTTGTTGTTGTTGATAGATGGGTTGCACTGAAGAAAAGAGGGGCCCTCTGGGGCCATGCTCAAATCATYCGGCTCTCAGCACTCCATGTCTAGGACCTATGGGCCTCGAGACATGATCTCCTTAGTTRTCCCTAGGATAGGGGATAACATGCAGCAAAATTCGGCCTAATCTGAGGCATTTTTGAGACAGCAGATTGGGCACATATGTAACAACATATATCTCTATATTTGGGTGACTTTCTCTTGGATATCATTATGTCGCAGGTCTCTTCCTCTGCTCGGGAGTGGCACTTGAGGATGCCTATGGTTGGGTGGCAATGAAAGAGCATTACCTATGGTCAAACGAGGAGACCCATTGTGTAATCTGTGTATGGTTAATCTTCTTGAGATCCTAGTTAGCTTACTGCAGTTGTAAACTAGTCTAGAATTTAAAACTTCAACATTGCAAACATAGAGCAGATGACTCCATCAAGTGGTGAGGCAGGTGATCTCACCAAGTACCTATTTTAAAGGAAGCATGTAAAGCAAAAGGAGTTTTCGACATCATTCACTCAGATGTGTGTAGACCAATGTCAACCTCCTCACTAGGCAGAGAGGTCAAGATTAAGAGGGAGCTCACTACTCCCTACAATCCTTAGCAGAATGGTGTAGCAGAAATAAAGAACCGATCCATTGAAGAATTGGTTAAGGCAATGATGAATGACCAAAATCTATCCATGTTTCTATGGGGAGAAGCAGCTATGACAGTTGTATATGTTCAGAATAGAAGTCCTCATCGTATATTGAAGAACATGACGCGAGAAGAAGCTTTCACCGGAAAGAAGCCAAGTGTTGAACACTTGAGGATCTTTGGTTGTCCTGTGTATATTCATGTTCCCAAGGACAAAAGAAAGAAGTTGGAACCTTCAGGAAGAAGGGCATATTCGTTGGATATAGTGAGTCGTCAAAAGCTTACAGAATCTATGTTCCAGATCAACAAAAGGTTGAAATCAGCAGAGATGTGACTTTTGATGAAAAGATTGCCTTCAGGAAATCTATAGAAGACTCCATGGATTCCAACGATGAAGAAGAACATGAAGGTCCCAAGAAAGAAACTACATGTTCTCCAGAACATCCCAATAAAGAACCAGAACAGCCACTTGAACCTGTGGAACCAGTTATTGTACCTGAGACCAGAAAACAACCAGCATGGCTCGAATCCACCCTACAAGAACCAGAAAGACATAAAGCTCCAAGTGGCAACTTCAGGGAAAGCAAGAGTCCCAAAAGATTCTCTAGTTATGCGGCACTCATGACAAGTCTTGTCGATGCAGAACCTTCCACCTTTGAAGAAGCAGTCAAGAAGAAAGAATGGAAGGAAGCTATGATGGAAGAATATCAATCCATCATGAAAAATTATGTATGGGAAATTGTGCCTAGACCTGAAGGAAAGTCTATAGTCACTTCAAAATGGGTTTACAAGATAAAGCATGCAGTAGATGGGAGTATCGATAAATACAAGGCAAGATTCGTGGCTAGAGGGTTCTCCCCGCAGGAGGGAGAAGACTATGATGAGATGTTTGCTCCAGTTGCTAGATACACCTCTTCATTTGATGGTGATGTACTAGTAATCTTGGATTAATTTCTTCTTAAGAAAAGTTGTTAGGTTTTCTCCCAAGGTTGGGTTTCCCGGGATAAAATCTTGTGTCTATTGAGTATGGCTATCTATCTATGATTCTATTGTTTCCGCTGCAGTTTTATTTTGGTTGAGATTTTCAGTGTGTAATTATTCTATGATAACAGTGGCATAAAATTCATAAGGAAATAATTATCAGATCTGAAAATTGAAAAATCAACATTATTCTCCTTTATGACCAACATTTGTGATCTTCCTTTTGTTGATATTATGGTAGTTGGGGGAGGTATCAACCTCCATGTGTAACCTCTGACTAGAATAGAATATTTCGGAAGCAAGAAAAACCCTAAACAGATGTGGGAGAACCTTAGAAGACAAGTCGGCTCAGTAAAAGAATTAATATTAAAGTATTAGCCTCTAGAAAGAGAAGTCGGCCTAGACAGTTGACAAGGAGAACTATAAATAGAGGGTGTTTGAGCTCATTTGGAGACACACACACTCTCACACTCAAGATAAGTGGTGCGCAAGTCTAGAGGAGGAATGCAACTGCAACGACTGCAGTTGGGTATTGGTCTTGGTCTGTGGTTTGGGACTTTCTGCTTGGTGCGCTATCTTTGGAGAAAGGTGCGCTCTTGGTTATCTGTTGGGTCTAGTGCTGCTTCGGAATCATTCTATCCGTCAAAGGTTACGGTGCTCGGGGGTGGCTGCATGTCTATGGTTTGGGTGACAATATTGTGATATTGTCTATGGTTAAATGAGCACATCGAATATTTTAACACCTTTAACTCTATTTTTGGTGCAAATATGTATTGTGGACTGTCATAAATCTCTGGTTTGAAAAACAGCAAATGTTATACTAAATGTGATCTCATGGTGTGTGGATTTGGGCATTGAATACACAAAATCTATCTCAGTTTTAAATCTGAATTTGACAGGTTACATTCCATTGGCATGCTTGCTTGTTTTCTATCCTTGTCACGTGGATTCAAGGCTATTGGTGCAAACACCACTGTCTCTATGGTTTATGGCATATATACTCATTAATGGAGATCACCATTTGGATGATATACAATTGAAATATGATCATTAAAACTGTGCTGTTGGTACATGCTTTACTCACTGTCCTATCACACAGTTTGACATCCTATATTGCAGCATTGATTTACAGTGATACTTGTTGGATATTGGCATATGATGGTCTATGGTATATGCTTACTTTCTCTGCATAATTGTCTTACACACAGCAGCACAGATCTGCCCATTTCTCACTGATCAGGGTAACTCGTTGATCAACATTACATTGCTGTCCTTGTAGTTAATTGGCATATAATCTATGGATGTTGATGGTAATACTTTCTGACATATAACTGAGCATAAATCTACTTTCCTTTCATCGATCAAAGTAACTCGTGGTTTTGATAAGAGCATTGTATAATTTCCTTGATTTCAAGATCATTGGTTCATGGCATATAATCTTTGATGATGATGCTTCTAAAAGATGATTAATCACATGTGGTGAATGGTAGATTGCTGTGATTACTTTGGCACTTACACGATTCTAATTTGAAGCAACACATGCATTTCATGTTCCAAACACTTGCAATGAGCATTGTTATCAAAGTCTATTCTTTTATAAGCTTGTTCACAATTACACTTTGGCGATTTCTTCATTCACACTTAGATGTGTTTTACCTTTGAGAGAAGATAGTGTAGATTTTGCCAAACCCTTGGTCAAACCAAATCCTAAGCTCTCCCTCTCGACACAATGACCAGGCTTAGTTTGACCCCTAGGATTACCCTCCTTAGGTTAGGAACTTGTTGACCGCCTCTCCAACTCGGGGGTCAACTCCATGTGCCATGAAGAGATGCTCATTTGTCGAAGATTTTGGTTCTACGGGGCATTTTTTGGCCCCAGCACTTCTTTTTGTAACAGGAATTTCCGCACCCCTGCAAGGTCAATAATGTAATAGGTCTGCATTGGTCATAGTTAGGTCAGTTACCTTTGGATCACTTCACTATGGGAGTTCCTTTCATCGAGAGTTTTTTTTCCTCAGGTTATCAATTGGGCTTTTCAGCCTTATTGATTTCCCTTGAGTTTTTCCCTCACACCTGCAATAATTCCTCCAAAGTGGTGAAAGGCATCATAATGGAGTTATCTCCTGGCAACTATTGTTAGGAAATGATGTAAATGACCATGCAAGACATCCTAGAAAGTTTCGCGGAATTCCATTGAGTCTAGATTAGTTTTTTTTAATTAATTAATTTTTAATTAAATTTCCCTAAGTTTGGAGATTTAATTATTTAATTAATTAATTATTTATTTTTGAGCAAAAATTGTAAAAACTAGTTCCTTGGACTTTTTGATAGGGGTATTTGTGCTCAAAAGAAATGGAATGAGACCCCCTACACCCATGGACCAAGTTTCAGCTTAGTCGGACAACTTTTGCTATGGGTTTGTCCACCCGGAGTGTCAGTCAGTCAAAAACGGCAATTTTAATTGCTAAGTCCAAACATAGCAAAAATGTAATTTTTGTAATTTTGAGTTAAAAGGGTGATGTAAAGATGGATAAAGGTGAGAGAGATTTTTCCTAACCTTTCCTAACCTTTTCCAACCCTCACATCACTCCCTCACCTAGCCATTAAGAAAAAACGTCACTTTGCCTAGAGTGGTGTGCCTCCCTTCTAGAAAGTCTCCAAAAAGTGAAAAAAATAATAAAAAAATTAAGGGGAGACTTATTATATCCCTTGGCACGCCTTTCCTAGCCTCCCACTTGTCTTTTTGCTTGATCCCAACACTCCCCCACTCATCCACCTCATGGATCCACCTATCAAACCCTAGATGGTGCACCCTACCCTTGGGATTCTCTTTTGTGCTTGGTGGTGGACACTTGGCATTGATTCAAGAGGGGTGAGTTTGCCTCTCCAAGTATAAATAGAACCCCTCTCACCCTCATTTCTTCACCATATCTTGAGCTAATGTTATGCTACTTGATTTTCCTCTCTCTCTCTCTCTTTCTTGTTCCATCTTTCTTCCATTCTTTGGCTCTTAGGGTTTTGGAGCAAGTATTTCTCCGAGATCCCTTTCTTGAGTAATATAAAGGAGAAACTTTGGAAGATCATTGGAAGAGCAACAAGTATTTTTGTTGTTGCTACATGTGAGGTAAACTTGTATGTGTTTGATTTGATTTATGTATAGCCTAGATCTTGGATAAAGTATTTTATTTGAGTAGATCTAACAATGAGTATTCTTGTAGATCTATATATGTGAGTTGCTAGATAGGGTGCAAGTATTTCATCTTATTAGCACATTCAGCCATATTATCTTGGTATGCATAGATCTTGCTAAGTTTCTGCAGGTTTGGCTTCAAGGGTTTTATTGGGAATGCCTCAAGGAAGAGTCCTCCCTTAAAGCACATTCAAACTCATCATTTTCTCATCTTCTTTTATCATTCTTTCTTGCTGTCCTTTCATATATATTTCAGCTAGCTTAACATCTTAGAGTGGTCATTTAAATCTACTTTCTTCATAAAAATTTCTATGTGAAACATTTCTACTAAAACTAGAAATTTTTCTTCATCTTTGCTTGTTGTGTGTAGTTTTTCCAGCAAGTATACCTTGCTGGTTTTTGCAAGTTCAGATCTGGTTGAGGGGGGTATGCTACCCAAAAACGTCCACACAACACTCCAATACCCTTCTCTTCAAGTGAGCAACATTCTCAACCTTTCTCTTCACTTCTTCTAGCTTCTTGGGCATACTTTCTTTCACTTCTTGCTGATTTTTAGTTGCTCATAGTGTGGGAGAAGGATTGGTACAGCATACCTCCCACGTGTGAGTTTGGGCGAGATCTAGCTTTGAGTTTTTCTATCTCTAAATCACTTTCCTAAGCTAGGACGTGGGGTTAGTGAGCTTCTTGTAGTGGTTGTTTGCTTGCCTTGCTTGCTTCTTCTTGCTTCTTCTCTTGCTTGCTTCTTCTCTTGTTTGCTTCTCTCTCTTTCTTCTATCTCTCTCTTTCCAAGTTATCTTCTAAGTTTAATAATTGCCTACACTTTGGGAGAGGAATACCCAAAATCGTAAGGCTAGGGTTTTAATGTGTTTTTTATCTATTCATGCTTTAATGGTTTAAATGCTCTAGATTTAGATCTCTACACACATTAATCTTTAAGCTTAAGCCCTTGGGGCATAATCAACTTATTTAGATCTAGTTGCATGTTATAATATCTTTTAAGATCTATTTTGTTGCATGCTCTAATCCAACACACTAAATGGTTAATGCTTTGATAGTTTAGTAAATGGTTTTGTTTTTCATGTTATAATATCTTAAGGCCATTTGCCACCACACTTAAGTGAATGTGTTGTTGATGAGTTGATAGTGTAGGCATACATCTAAATCTCTCAAGCTTTCTTTCATACTTAGTGCTTTCTCTTAATGTGTTAACAAACGTAAGATAAGTGGTGTAAGCTTGAGCTTTTCTTTCTCCTTTGGGCAAGTTGTTCTTGCTTTGTGCTTTAGCTTTCTTTCATAATAAGCCTACTCATGTTAATGGTTGAATCAAGATAAACTAAATCGTTATTGAGCTCTCTTTAAATGCTTTATGTGTGTTGATGGTTTTCGTCTTCACACTCAACAGCACACTTTCTTAAGCTCATAAAAGTTTCGGTTTTGGCCTAAAATCACAAATTTTAAGCATCTCAAAGTCACTAAAACACTTCAAAATACACGTAAAAGTCTAACCAATTGATATACATACTTAATAGACTTAATAGGGTACTTTAAACCACCATCTTCACCATCTAAAATGGGGATTGAGGAGGGCAACAGAAGGTGATAGGCYGGGGAGGGTCTCACGGCGCGAAAGAGCATCCTTTCCATAAAAACTCAATCTTTCGGGCTGACCTCCGAAGCTAGGGTGGGCCTCGTTGCTTCACTTCTTGAGCATCCAACAGCCATTTGGCAATCGAGGGAGGAGGTTTTTGGTGAAACATCTAATAAGGGTAATAAAATATTTTCAATCTTAAGAACCCTTAACTCACTAAGTAATTAAACCTTGGGCTTAATACTTGTAATTCAATCTTTCATGTAATAATACCTTGTGGGTTAAATAACTAAGTGTTGAGTATCATAATCAATGTGGAATACTTGTGCCTTAACTTTTAAATCTTCTAAGTTTTCCTTTGAGTTGTGAATGTTGATGTTGCCATTGAGGAGCAGTCCAATAGAGTAAGAGCTATTGGGACATGCTTAGGCCTAATGTGTTGATGATGCTAATGCCTTGATCTACTGTAAATCCTGCACATTGAAATAACGTGGTTAACTTGTTGTGTTGTATCATCTTTTTGTATTTAGCATCCTTTATTGTGAATACTTGTATCTAATTTTGTAGAATAATTATTCTTTTGTAAGTAACTTGTAATTCTGTTGTAACGAAACACCCTTACTTTAGTTGACCCCTTGCCCAAACTTAGGCACTAGTCTTAGTTGACTTAGGGAAAAGGCTTGCTTAACATACTAACCCTTGCATCTTGCATTGTTGCTTTTGCATCATAGGTTAGACTCCCCCCAAAACCTTAACAGATTAAAATCAACTCCTAGAACTTAAACTCTAAACCTTATCTAGAAACTAGGGTCTACCCCCCTTGGCTTCCCTAGGAGTGAGCCTAGACAGAAGAGGTTCCGGTCAAAGTGACAACGTGGGATGTGAACCTAGGCGTTGTGCCTCCAAGGACACACTAAGTGAGCCGGACTTAGCTCACGTTGGCAAGTGTGTATAAGGACGGCAACAGAACCCTAGCCTTAAAGTGAAGAGGCAAGACCACTGAGGTGACAGTGAGTGGCTTGCCTAGTAGTTGCCCCAAGCTCTCATTTGCAGGGTTGGACTTTCCCTTAGCTCTGTTACCAACATCGCGATAATATCGCGATTTACGATATTATCGGCAAAATCCAGTTTGGCGATAATATCGGCGAAAATATCGCGCGGTTTACGAAATTTTGAAAATGTCGCGATATTATCGTAGATGTCGCGATAATATCGCGCTATAATCGAAAATATCTTTTGGGCGTGGGCAGGCCGGAAATAAAGCCTGATTTCCACCTTTTTTTTTTCAGTTTTAAAGCGTCATTTTGCAAACAAAGTGTAGGGTTTGGGGAGCAAAGGAGCAAGAGGCGAGCAAGAGCCGAAAACGTAGTTAAGGAGGCTAGCAATATACTGATTAATGGTAATATTAAATTCTTAAAGTAAAAGTGACATTCTCCTTTAC
>JASDQU010439165.1:59392-79382 GCA_032191745.1 Picea mariana | reverse complement strand
AGTGGAAGAAAACTATTTTTATTTTATTTATGTTTTATTTTATTTATGAATTATTGTATTTAAAGTATTATTGGATTTTTCAAAAAACCTGGTTAATATTTATTTGAAATGCTAAAGAAGTTTCAACCTATATCTCTCTTTGAATCATTTGTTTCCTAATCACATCACTAATGAAGTTACCATGTTTTGATCAGTGACTATTTCTTTGAATCCTTTCCTCCCTATTCACATCACTAATGAGGTTGCCATGTTTTGATTACTGACAATTTCCAACTTGAAAGAGATTGTTGTCATGAGTGATGGAAATTTCCAACTCGAATTATTATTGCCATATATGATAGTTATATTTCCAACTCAAAAGAATATTTCCATACATGATAGTTATAGTAAGACGATAGCTAGGCGAAAAACCTTATTGCAATGTAATGGCATGCCAATTTCCTACATTATATTCATTTACTTAATTATTGGTGACACATTTCTTTAAAAAAAAATTAAGCATTGGAGAAATTATGGGTTAAGAGGCAATGTGCAATGATTTCTTTAGAAACCATAGCTGAGGAGGAGGATATCTCCATGCACGAGATCGATCATTAGATTTAGATCTATAAAAATAATGTTTCCAAAAAGGATAATTTACAAAATTATCTAAAAAATTAATACAATGAGAAAAATCTATCTCACAAAAAATTCCAATCTCTGAACTTTGATCCGTAGGTTGGAAAGGCGAACAATGCGCATTAAAATTTTCAAAATAAGAATCAATAGAGTAATTCCCAACAATGCTATTAGCAAAACCCACACGTTCATTCTCTCCATCTAAATATGTCACATTATATTTTATATGTTTTTCCCTATTGACATGAATCTAATTAGGTTTCCCATTATATGAAAGCCAAAGGTGGGACCAATCATTTGAGAAATATTGGTGAATTTTTTTAGACCAATATCGACTTAAAATTAATCCACAAGCATATGGAATATCATCAAAAATAATATCTATTATTTGAAAAACTTTATAATTAGATGATAATTTTCATAATACATCCTTCAATTCTCCCAAAAGTTTTATCCATGTTCTTTCTAGTTGAACAATTTGAATAGCTAATTTATGTGGTTGTGCATTGATTTGAAGACAAACTGAATAAGTCATATATTCGACGATGCACCTGAATCAACCAAACACTTATGCACATTTTTATTAAAAAATTCAAAAGTGAGGGAAATGGAGGAGTATGTGACCTTGATCAATCACTTATAAGAATTGAGCCAATATCTACTTCAAAAGATAAAGTTTGAATTGTTGAAACTTTTTCTTTATTTTTCGTTGTAGTAGATGATGAGCTTCTCTTATCAGAAAGTCCTAAAGACCTTAATAAACTATTTTGTTGAAATTTTAGTTTATTCAGTTCATGAAGGGAAATATTTTCTCTCGTCCTTTTCATATATTCTATAATATCATAATCAATTTTTTCAGGAACAACAAGACTTTTTATGTTGATTTGTTTTTCGAGGTTGTGTATTTGAAGTAGTTGTTGGTGGATTAGTCTCAAAAGCTGAAGATGTAATTTTACTTCGGGTTGGAGCAACAAGAGATGCTTCCATATCATATTCATCAAAAATTCCATTAATATCCCAAAATAAATTAGTATCATTAACTTCTTCATTATCCTCTCCTTCTTCTTTATCCACATTAACTCTTTCCAAAGTTTGGCCACAAGGTTGAATCTGTGGATTTGTTTTTAAAAATGGACTAAATGGTTTATTTGCAACTTAAACTAGTTTTCCTTTAACATTAACTATCTCATTTGTTAATGTTTTCATGACTTTATATAAATTTTTCATATCAAAAACATCTTTATCTTTCCTTTCTTCTTTGATAATTGTTTTCTTGGTCATTATAGAATATCTTGAATCTTCACTTGGATATTTACTCACAATACTAGATATTTCATTTTCTACATATAAAGATTCATGCATAGCTTCATTCAAAGTATTCTTACCTTCAAGTTTAACAAACATAGCAATGGAAATTGGTAAACAAGACAAATAAAAGTCAATCTGAATGTCTAAACCATGTTTGGAAGCTTTAACCATTTTATTGAGAAGTTTAAGGAATCTTTGATTTTTTCTTTAGGACCCATTCTAATTTTGGATAATTCTACTAATAACATAAATGAAGACTTATCATCTCCAAATTTTGTAATGAATAAATCCTCGAAAGTATCCCAATTAGTAATGGAATTAGATTGTAATGAGAAATACCAAGTAGAAGATTCTTCTTCAAAAGTTTATGGAAAAAGTCTGCATACAACATATTCATGCTCAACACCTCTCATATTAACAACTAACGTAAATTTGTTGATATGATCATTATGAGTTTATTTCGATTCTAGATTAAATTTTGGTAACCATTTATCTGGATTTTTAGGTAAATCATGTTGGTTTCGAGGAACATTGATTACTCCTAGAGTTCTTCAAGGAATTCTCGGTACTCCAACCATAGTATTTGGTTGACGAGGAGGTGATGGAGGAGGATATGGAATGGGAGACGTATGTAAAGGAGGATTTGAGGGTGGATTATTCCTGACAAATTTAATTATGGTTTTTCTGACCTTGACATGAACTTCGAAATGAATAGGTTCGATACCTAACCTCTATATTTCTGCTCTTGTAAGAACACCTAATTCGTGAAAAACATAATCTATAGAATCATAATATCTTTGAGAAGTTTCTCCTTGATTTCTAAGCTCTTTTATTTGTTGTTTTATTTGTTGAAATTCTGGAATACTAAGAAAACGGGAAGAAGTATCACTTACAGTTCTTCAAATTGGAGATTCTAACTGCACAAAAACAAAATATATTGTGATGGTAGTTGATCTACTTGAACGGTCTTTGGTTTTGTTCATTGTTTTGGCCATTCATTATCAGATGATCATCATTCTAGCGCCTAAATGTTGATAGTCAAATATGGCCATGTTCAACATTAAGGAATTTTCTTGGTCAGGACTTAATTAGATCCTTATCCATTGTAAATGGTGATTCTGACTCTTTTTGGTCCAGTTACCTATAACTATCCTAAAATAAAACTAAATCTAAAATATATAAATTTTTTACTTGATTGGAGAAATTTTGTCTTTTATTTAATAACAAACTGAAATATATACAGATTAAAAATATCTATAAGAAAAAGATTAATTCTAATTATCATAAAAGTTACCCCTATGAAAGACTATTTTTCTTTATTTTTAAGAATAATAAGTATTTCTAATGAAAGTAAAAGAAATGAACTAAAACAAATAAAACTAAAAAGAAAATATAATGCACGGGCCCAACTTCGGATAATATATGAATTTAAGTAAGGTAAACAATGTTATAAAGATATAGATCTTCAAAACACATGTATGAATATATACATTGAGAATGAATTAATAAACATGTTTAAATAATTAGCACAGACTTGTAAAACCAACAGTAATTCATATACATAATAACCACTTAAATGATGTGTAAGATAAAAAATGAAATTGATCTAATTTATCAGCAGTAATCAACTAAAGCAGTTTATAATACTAGCAACACATACTCCAAAATGATTTTGATTTAAAAAATGAACACTCGAATACCGGTAATAGTACCAAATACCAATTGCTTGTATTAATATTCAAAGTCACAAATAGATTCAATATAATGTATCAAAACAAAGACTTGTACAACACTGCATAAGCTTTATTCTTCTTTCAAAAGCTGAAAATTCCTGCCTCAGTTGTCTTTGCTTCACTGTTTTATATTGAAGGAATTCAAAAACGGAAATTCACTTCCATAACCATAAACAATTATCCATTTATAATGGGAAAATAAAAAAATCGTTTAATCTCCCAAACTAAATTAACTAAGTACATTGAATAACAACTACTAACTATTCAATTTTAGAATTCTGCTTGGAAACTAATTTTCTGATTTCTCGTATTTTCCAAGACATTCCTTTTACCTCTATAAAATGAAAAAAAGAAATTAATAAAACACAAAAAACAAAAATTAGAGTTGCTACATAATTTGAAATTTATTAGCTACTCTTTTATTAACTACAATTAATAGAAATACAAACTAAACTAAAAAATGCTAAAATCATACCAATAACTAAAACATTTTTATCTTAACTCTGAATTAATGAAAATATTAACTCCTCATGAGTTGATATTAACTATTTCCTTTTTTTTTTATCTTGTTTATAACTTGGAACCTATCTCCTCTGGCTATCAATCAAAGCTTTATTTTATGACCTAAGAAGTTGATTTTCTAATTCCAAATCAATTCTATTTTCCTATAAGACTGGAACCACTGAATAGTATTTGTCCTTCCAGAAGGAAACCTCCAGATTGGGATCGGTTTCAGTTTCTTCCTCTTTTTCTTTAGTGACCTTTTCAATTGGTTCCTGTGGAGAAATTTGGTGTGTGGAAGATTCTTCCTAATTTGCAACCAATTCTTCATCAGGAATTCTGAATATTTTTCTTCCTTTCCTTTTGTTCATAAAATCGACTAAACTAATGGAATCATCATTCCTTTCTGTAACAGTTGGGTCACACTCAGATGCAAGCGAGGAAACTATGGTTTTCTTTGAAGATTTGGAATAAACTTGAGGTGCTTCTCTGAAAACACATGACTCTGGACTAAGGCTAAACTTTACATTTTGACTGGGAGTAACCCTCACGATGTTTTGCTGAGGAGTATAAACTTGAGGGTAAGACAAAATGATATCTTCTATAGGATTTGGGGTTTCAATTTCAGAAAAGTGAGATTGTAAATCTGCCTCAGAATTCTCCCAAAAATGATTTATTTTCACAAAATTATCCCAATAATCACCATTTTGTTCTAACTGAAATTCAATAAAAAAATTTACTAAACCGTGATGAAAGACATTTCTTTATGAATTGAGATTCTTTCTCTGATCAAAATGTTCCATATTAGAGATTTTTTTAAGCAAGAAAAAAGACATGTTCAATTCATAATCCATGAAGACCATTAAAAGATGAAAGTGATAAATAAATAAAAGGCTATATTTTCCCTCAGAGGTGATAAATCTCTTAATAACCACTAACATAAAATGTCATTTTTCTTTAATTGAAGATATGGGCATACTTTTGTAATAGTACGTGCATTCGAGAAAAACCAAGATTTCAGACCAAGAAATCTCCTTCACATTTTTAGTCTTAGACCAACATTCCCATTTTAATGGAAATTTAGTCACTCTAGCCATTAATTATTCATCTATATGTAACTCCATATCCCCAATTTTAGTGCGTTCACCATTGAAATTTCATGTGCAAACTTTGGTGACCTTCACATTATAGCCATTAAACATGCACGAAAGTTTTAACCAACCAACACTCTCAAAAGTCGGAAAATAACCTTATTGAGCTTGAATAAGCTCAACACCGGGTTCAACTATGGAAATCATTCCCATTTTGATAGTTTACCAGACTACAGTTCGAAAAAACCTCATAAAAAACCTAACAGACTCTGACTTAGAGGTAAATGAAAACAGAGCTTCAATACATAAGTAAAAATCTTATTTCAAGGAAGAAGCATCATAGGTAATAATTTCTGAATATGGTAATAGAGTTCAAAATTATACATCTAGGTGAATTAATGAACTTCGATAAAGGAGGATTGTTCATACACAGTTTGAAAGAACCTTGATTTAATTTTCCATTAAATTCATTTTAATTTATGATGATCAGATCAAGCCTAACGTACCACAACAAAATATTAAACAATTGTTATGGATCGTGGGTATCATGGAAATACACAGTTATGATATGCTAAGTAGGATTTCCTAGATAATTATCAATCATTTTTGGACATTGGCTTAATACTCAAGTTAAATCTGTTAATTAAAACTAACAATATATCGAAAATTGTAGCTTGTCAAATATTGTAGCTCATTGAAATGTTATTCAAGGTATGCAAATGAGAAAAAATCATAAAGAATATGTGAATTATAAAAATTTGGAAGCAAAAATATTTAATAAAAACCTTTATGAAATGAGAAACATCCCAACCAGAAAATTCCATTAATGATTGAATGAAAGATCAAAGAAGTTGAGAGTATTCACATAATTGAAAAAATAGAAAATATTGTTTAAGAATTGTTTTTTTCTTTTTTTTTGAAAATTGAAAAGGAAGGGTTCCAAATTTATTTATAATATAGAATTTGGGAGGTTGTTGTCCTCTACAACAAGTTCCTATCCATCAAAAATTCAAGAGGCTCTCCACATTTCCTAGAAAGAGTTGAGTGCCTCTACCACCTCCATTCCCATTTACAACAATTGCTACATCCCCTCCCATTCCCATTTACACCCATTGCTACACCCATTCTCATTGAGATATGAAGATCCTCCCAATGTAGCATCTAATCATGAAAAACAACATGAAACGTCGGCCATGAAAATCACACCCCACATATTCCATGACTAAGTTGATCACAATAAATGGAATTGTGGTTAATCACTAATCCAGGTGGATATTGGTGGCCACCCACCTGTTCCAACTAGCTCCTCTTGACAGTTTTAGTTCAACATGTTCTTCTGTAATTCTTTGTAATTGTGGGTTCTACACTTTTGAGGTTGTCTAATCCCTACACAACTTGTAGGTGGAGATTGGTGGCCACCCACCTAATCCAATTGGCTTATTTTGGATTTTTGCATGTCATTACATCTTTACATACTTCGAAGGCCATTTTGGGGCCCTAAACAATGTTTTTTTTGGCTTGCCACAGTCAAAATGTAGACGAAGTTAGACTTTGATGGCATAATGTGTAGTTATTGAAAATACTTTTTCAATGGGATATCATGTGACTAAAATGAAGGTCGACCCTGAAAAGTTGAGGTACCAACTTACCCATCGGGGACAACATAAGTTTTTGTGTCTCATCTCTTAGCTAGGGTTAGGTTTTAGGATGTCTAGAGTTTTGACATTCATGAGTAATGTTAAAAATTACTCTAAAGCATCATTGTAATCATTCTGCTCAGACGGATGCACATATCAGCCACATCTCTTCTCCGAGATAGCTACCCCCATTTGAGGAAGTTGTTTCCAGTTCTAGAATTTTACACTTTCAACATATTTTATTTATTCAATAGAAGTTATTATTCACTAGATATATGTTGTTGTTCTCCATATATCTATGTTATTGTATTCAGTCTATTATTCATTTCGACCTGCTCATAAATATGCATCAATCACTTAAACATGGCAATCAAATGGTGAGTAGAGTAATTTATTAATATGATTAAGTAAATGTGAAAAGGTAAACACATAAACATACGACTTTATAAAAGAAAGGAAATAAACTCTTGAAAACACATTCCTTCACTTATTGTGGCGAAGAAGAATATTCCATAGAAAATGCATTAAGGACTAAAACTCTATTAAATGTGCCCATTTCCAATAAGTATACACCCTTCTGCGTAATTAGAACATGCTTCATACTTTTTAACTATTTAATAGTAGTAAATTAATAACCATAACACAACTAAATAATTTTTTTCATCCCACATTTTACAATAATTTTCATGTCTTGTTGGTAAAGGCAGTCCAAAACAATATATATTATTATTAGTCCCTCCTAAGGAGATTATAGTAATGATTTTACCTTTAATTTGACATTAATTTGATTTTTACTTTAAATTTGTGTATGGAATTTAATGTTTAACTTAACGAAAAAAATATGTATTTTTTGATATAATAAAGAAAATTGTTTCTCATTTCTAATTGAATAATATATCAAGAACTCTTATGGTTACTTTTACATCTTTGAATGGTTAAAATTAATTATATAATTAATGGACTTTGTTCTCTGAGTACGTTAAATGTTCTGTACTAATAGTATACCAACATATCTACCCACATGACATGACCCTAGTTTATGCTAAATCTTTGATAATAATGGGAAAAAAATGAAAATTAAGTTAGGCCTACATCCTTCATTGAGAGGGATCAAATTTGAAGGGTAGGTCATAATTTCAATGAAAAGGACATAAACTCAGGCAACCCTTCTAGGATGAAAAGTTTCTAAAAAAATGCATTTGGATTGACAACAATAAATTAAGCTCATACTTCATAAAAATTATTGTTAAATAAAATATTGCATTTCAAATCAAATTTATATCTAGTAAAGAACTCAGTAAAAACTAGATAGTTTCCTACCTGGAAAATATAAAAAATGTTTCTTGTTCTTGAAAGAAGTAGTTGATTTTCATACAAAATATTAGCCTAAGTATATTAACTGAACAAGAAAAGGGAATAATTGTGGTGGTACTTTCTATTTGGGAACTTGCAATACATATAAATTCATTTCAAGGTACTTCCATTCGTTCAATGAACAATTTGAGTTGTTTTTGTTTTAAATTTGCAAAGTGGGTCTAATGTTTATATTGGTTGATTTCAAATATATTTATACTAGGATTCTTTATATTTACTACAAGTTAAATCCAAATTTTCATAGGAGATGGGTTCCTCATGCAAGTCTCTTAAGCAAAAATGTACATCAAATGATGAATCAATGTTGTGCAGTTTGATGGGAATGCAATGGTACAAACATTTTTAACATGGATATGTGTTCCATAATTAAGTGATTCAATATTGTAGGCATGTCAAGAGGGGAAGACATCATAAAGGGCGACAAGAAATCGGGCGCAAAAATGAAGGTATACTACAAACCTTCGGGTCTTAGCCGTTGCATATTTTTAGACCTCTTCCTTTAAGGTTGACACTAAAAAATGTTCAATTTTCACAAGGCATTGGTTGGGGGCATTGTTTTTCACATTTCTCATATAGAGATCCTATGAAAAGACAAATAACGATGAAATTTTACTTATAAGAAAAAGCAATTTTATTTTTGTCCACAAGAAAATACAACATAAGAAAAGGGGCCAATTAAAAAAAAATAGAAATAAGGAAACATTATCTCAAAAATTCTGCTAGAATTGAAATTGGACACGTTGCTTTACAAAGTCATGTATTTCCAGATGGATAAATTTGGACACAAGATGAGTTCTGAGCTAGATAACCCCTAGGCACAACATCCATATAGATTTTCTTTGAATTACAAGAATCAAATTTTTAAAAATACAACATAAGAAAATGGGCTAATTAAACAAAAATAGAAATAAGGAAACAATGGCTCAAAAAGTTTGTCAAAATGGAAATTGGGCATGCTGCTTCAAGAAGTCATCTATTGCTAGATGGATAAATCTCCACACAAGATGAATTTTGAATCAAATAACCCAAACAAAAGACTATACATAACATCCATATAAATTTTCTTTGAATTACATAAATCAAATTTGAAAAAAATATATAACAAGCATTCATTGACTTACCCTGTAATAAAGATAAATTTTCACAAAAAGAAAAGGAAAGAAGAAGAAAAAGAAGAGGAAAGTTCCCCTTTACATGATCACCTTAACTCAAGATGAAAAACAACAATACCCAAAGATATAAAACCAAAGACAAAAAAATTACATTATATAGACAAAGATCCACATATAGACTATTGACTAACATAAAAACTCTTTAAATCTAAAATTAGCTAAAAAGATGGGTTTCAGATATAAAAACAAAGAAAAAAAAATTACATTATATAGACAAAGATCCACATATAGACTATAGACTAACATAAAGAATCTTTAAATCTAGAATTAGCTAAAAAGATGGGTTTCCTATATCATCTTGTACTAAATATCCAAATTCATTATATGTTCTTCTCATGAATATGACATCAATTCAAAAGATGGGTTTCATGTATCTTCTAGAGTATTGAAGAGGATTCATTATATCTTCTAGTATGTGCCACCTTTGTCCTTGGTTTCCCTCTATAGTTGATTGGAAGAACATATTGGTTTGCAGTGAATACTTTTCTTTGAATCAGTTAATTATTATGTAATATAAAATCTATTTAAAATGATTTGTTTTTGGTAAAGTTTTAGTTCAAAATTTAGTGTTCCGTTTTGAGTAGTTTTATATCTTAAAATTTAAAGATGATAATTTTTCACGTTGAAAGAGGATAAATGTTCACGTTGAAAGGTTTTTATGAGCTTCAAAGGTTTCTAAAATGATTTAAAATTCTATTTCTTTAGAAACAATGTGAAACTATACTCTCTATATGCAGTTCACCAAATTCTAAAAACACAAAAACTTCAAAACTATTTTCAATGGGAAGATTCTATTTTGAATTAAGAGTATCAACGAATTAAAAAAATTTCATCAATAATGAAAGTGATTTTTTTGGGATCCCTCACTTCCTTTATCATTAATAGAAAGAAATTAATAGTTAATAGAGTATGATGAATTAAAAAATTAAAGGTTTTGCAATAAAGGAAAATTGTATATATTCCAATAAAACGATTGAAAAGTTACAACTTCAAGTTGAATGGACACAATGTTTCTTAAAGAGATATATAATTCTTGTATATATATCTATATGTTTTCATGACCTGCTTATAGGTTGGTGTTATTGACATCAGGAAATTATCTATAACTCTACATTGTATTGATAACCAGTTCGAAGCCTACAAAATGTTCTAACGGAAAATATCCATTAAGAACATCAAGGATATATTTATTCAATCATGGAAAAATTAATATGAAGGTTCAAGAATTAATATTGAAAAAATACAACTCTCTAAGAAAAATTCTAGAAAACTCTTCCTTAAATGGAGAATTTATGGAACAAATCCATGACCCATATTTGGTCATACGAATAGATAATGGTGATATGCACATACCCACATTACTCGTAAGTTCAAGTCATTTTATATGGAATTGGGATTCTAATCGAGATTGATGTTATTTATATAGATTGGGCCTTCTTATCACATAAAACTTACAAAGTGATTTTTTTTTTAAATTAAATGATTAAGTGAGAGATAAATACCTGTCACACAAAGCTTAGTAGGTTTAATTATTTTTAATATACTATTTCAAAGTAATCTCCGATTCAAGTTATGTTGATTCTCCTTGAGTTATCAATTGCTATAAAAACAATAAAAACAACCTCTCAAACCAACATATGACCCATCATCATAGTAATTGTATTCCCCTTAATAAAATACGGACAAAAAGTTTATTCGGAGAAATATTTCATAGGCCTTACTAGATCCACTTACCAATCCAACCCAAAGCAATAGAAGTAAGGAACGTCTTCTTGCCTCTGTTTCAGATGGCTATATCTTTCAAAACCACAAAGAATATTGCAGGCGGGAAGTGGCAGCGAAGACAATGCAGGAATTTTGAAAAACTAATCACATGAAGGCACTGCAAAACAAGACTTAGTCAACATGATGAGAGGTTATTGAAAGTAAATATTATATGAGATGATATGTTACAATTTACGACCGAAATATATGTACTTGGGAGGAGTTCCCTTTCATTTCATCGACATGTATTTTCCATTATTGTCTTTTAATTAATTAATTAATTATTAATTATTAATTATTTATTATTTATATTTATACATTATATTATAAACATATTGTTTATATATTATATCTATGTTGATGATTATTTCCTCACCTGCATGTTTAATTAATATAGATAACTCCATCCTCTAGTAGGGAATGTGAGAGCACCTCGAGTCTATCCACTCCTTGTTAGGAGAAAGAATACACCTAGGTCATTCATCACTAGCAAAGCTCTGTGAGTGAATGAGTCATTTTCCCTTGGTCAAATCAACATGACCAATCTAGGAGAATGTTTGACCAATGTTATTAACTGGAGAAACATCAACACTTGCTCTCAACGAGGGAGACATTCTGTATCATTCCAATCTTGTCTCTGAAGTATACAAACTTTTTCTTAGAGAGAAACTTGGTGAGAATGTCCATAATTTGTTCATCTATGGATATGTACTAGATATTTACTGCTTCCTTCTATACCATGTCTTGTATGAAGTGATAATTGATCTCAATGTGCTTCGATTTTTCATAAAATATTGGATTTTTTGAAATCTTTACAAATCTTTGATTATCACTGTGTATTAAGGTCATTTCTAGCTCTTGATCAAATAGTTCTGCAAGAATTTTATGAATCCATACATGATACTGCTTCATGACTTGCAATAATGGTTGTGATATACTCCACTTTTGTTGTAATGACTGCTATATAAGTATGGTTCCTACTAAACTAGGATATCATATTTGGTCCTAAGCTGAAAAAGAACCCTGAGATGATCTATATGTCCACTACACTCCCTTCCTAGTCAGAATCAATACATCCCTACAACCTCACTTCACCACCTGAGTCATATCTCAAACCATATCCAACTGTACCACATAGGTACCTCAAAACATGTCTTGCTACAACCCAATTGAAGTGCTTCAGTTCAACATTGAACTAGCTCAGGGTGTTCCCTGCAAAGAAAATATCTGGCCTGATGTTAACTAGGTACAAGAAGGATCCAATCAACTTCTTGTACATAGTGGGATCCATTAAATCTAAATCTAAAGCATAATCTCAACTGTGTACTTTCCTTATCTGATGAATATCTCACCTAGTTTCTGCCACACCTCCAATCCCAAGAAATAATTCAACAAGCCAAGATCCTTCACCTCGAACTCAGAGGCCAACGCCCTCTTGCATTGATTGATGAGTTAGTCTATGCCCATAAGGAACAAGTAATCAACATATAAAACCAAGATCAAAGGATCACCATCAACAATCTTGTAGTAAAATTTGGGATCTACTTCACTCTTGGTGAAGCCCAAGCTTGTCAAGCATCCATCAAATGTCCCCTTCTTCCTAGAAGGCTCCAACTTCATCCTTTCCTCCTTGGGCATGTGAATGTAGACTGCAAAACGAAATATCGTCAAATGAATGACCTCTACTTTCACACTTGTGAAATCCTCCTCGAGAGTCTTGTTCCCCAAGATTCAATGAGGACTCATGTTCTAGAAATATACTGTTGTACTTGATGCCTCTCTCCATAAGAACATGGGTAAGTCTTCATCATGAATCATGGCCTTGGTAGCCTCTACAATGGACTTGTTCTTCCTCTCTGCAACCTTGTTATGTTGTGTGTTCTAAGGAACCATGAACTCTGTCTTGACCCCTTCTTCCTTGTAGAAATAATCGATGTCCCTAGAAGTTTTCTCTCCTCCATTTTCTGACCTTGTCACCTTCATATTGTTCCTTGTCATGTTATCTACCTAAGACCTGAACTCCTGGAATATGTTGAAGTCTTAATGAAGAAGATCCCTGTATTACAGGAGAAATTATCAATGAATATCACATTGTACATGGATCCACCCAAATATGAAACTGTCATAGGTCCACATACATCTAAATGTACTAGATCCAAGATCCCCTTGGACCTGATCTCACTACTAAGAAAATATCCCTTTGCATTATTTCCAAGTGCACATCCTTTAGAAATGCCATCAATTTCTTGAAGCTTTGGAAGTCCTATGAGCATCCTCTTCAATGCTGGTAAAACCTTGTAATGTACATGTGAAAATATTTGATTCCATAACTCATACAAACTAATATTGTCATGTACAAAAGGCTTGGTTGGTCATCCCAACAATATGTATAGACCACCCTCTTGAACACCCATCATTGTTGTAGAGTCTATAACAGTAATGTTAGTTATCATAGTGTGACCAGTAGTATCTTACAGAGAAACAAAGAGTGACCAAAAGAATTAGTCACACTATCTAGTGAAATACTTAACGCAGTCGCACCCTGTAATTAGGAAAATCACAAACAAGGGGAATGTGGTCTCTCTATGTGCACAAGATTCTTGCGACCATGAATACACAATTTCAAAAAATAAAAGATTTGTAGCAGATCTATCATATATGGAACTAAAATCATTTAACTAGTTTAAGAAAAGACGTAGTAGCATATCAAGGATAAGGAATGGGGCTCACAATAGGAAATAATGTTGAGAATATAAAATTTAAAAAATTGAGGAAGAAAGCTAAATGGAAAGCTATGATACCATGTTGAATTTTTTTATTTTCATCTTTGATGATTATTGCCTTATGGTTTAAATGTTATTGCTATCATAGAATATTAGACACTCAAAATCTCAAGAAGATTTCTTGAACTTGATGAGAGGTTGTTGTAAATAAATATTATATGAGATGGTATATTACAATTGAGGGACCCAATATATACACTTGGGCAGAGTGCCCTTTTATTTAATGGACGGGTCTTTTACTTTTTTTCCTTTTCATTAATTAATTTATTACTAATTATTAATTATATATTATTTATATTTATACATTATATTATAAATACATTGTTTATATATTATATTTATCTTGATGATTATTTCCTCACATCCACATTTGATTAATATAGATCACTCCATCCTGGACCTAGCAATGTGAGAGAACCTCGAGTCTATCAACTCCTTGTCACGAGAAAAATTATGCATGGGTCATTCACCACTAGAAAATATTCACGAGTGAATGAGTCATTTTCCCTTGGTCAAATCAGCATGACCAATGTGGCATAATGTCTTCCCAATGTTGCTAACTAAAAAAACATAAAAAAAATCCCCACAGATGTGTCTAATTTAAAACCAGATCTGATGCTGACATCGAGGACGTCGTAGGTACGAAAGAGGAGGGAAAAAAAAATCTTCCAGTTAGACTATGCCTATCCGATAGATTCAATCAGGGCTAGAATTTGAAGTCTCGCAGGATGTTTTTTTTTTATTTTAAGACATATTGGACATGTGAATACAAATTCCACACATCAATATTTACGAGCATAAAAGTTATGAACAAATAAAATAGACGTTACACTCCATAAGGTACCCGTCATAAATTCTAGGTACTTCGCTTCCTATAGCTATAATGTGTAATTTCCTACCGAAGCGACCCATTGAAATGGTCAGTTGGAGGAGTAAATACAACAATATGTTGTGCCATACTTGCATTCCACATACAATGTTAATATTTAATTAAATATCTAGTTTCATGTCTAGTTAAGAAATGGTCGAGGTGAGATTTTCTCGAGCCAGCATTTTTTCTGGTTACGACAAAGAGTATTCTCGTGAAAATTGTTTACTGGTGTTTTCACCCATTTATATTCTCAAGTTTTCTCCATCAATTACCACAAAGGATTTGTATATCAATTGGAAACAAGAAGCATGAGATGAATCCCTCAGATATTGACAAATTCCCTCAAAATGGAGGGTATCTGAAAAAACATGACTTGAATCCCTCAGGGCATTTGAATCTTGACAAATGTGCCGTGAGTTTGGACTTGATGTTGGATTGCATTATATTTGATTCTCTCCTTGATGCTACATTCCCACTTGAGTTTTTCAATGTCACTGCAGGGCTCGAACTTGAAAACTTTCAAGATCAAAATATTTCATGGAGGTCAACAAGATGATGAATCCTCCAAGAAAAAGAAACATCTTTCAATTAACCAAAATCCTATTACGTTAAGAATGGGATGTTGTTGAGGACTTCTGACTTCAACTGAGTCCAACTCCTACTACCTTTAATCCAGGTGAGTTCAAATATCTTAAACCTTTTACACTCATAAATATGTTTTTGATTAGTAATTTACAAGTCTCTTCTCAAATTGAGAGTTTACTCGAACACATTTATTCTTATAGGTTTTTTATTAAAAGGTATTTGGTATAAATTTATCATCACTATTAACTTACCTATTAAATTTGACACTTATAAGCATGTATAAAGTGTAAAATGCCAGGCATGAAAAAAAAACCGACCATCAACAAATGTTTACTTCCAACGGAGCAGGTGGGTTCCCCCCTCTCCTCACTATATTTTGAAATCCGTAGCGGGTCCTTGATATTGAATTTTGAATTAATATGTGCATTTCCCAATAACATAACAAAACCAAAAAATTGTTTGTTTATTTTTTATGGGAAAATATTTAATAATACTTCTCGGACGTGTTGGAATCCCATTGACGGGCTAGGATATGATCAATTTTGATCCTTGGTCGACCCTTCGAGTGGAGAGATTTGACAGAATGAGTACATATATTTGTACTTCCATTCTTCTTTAAAGGCACGTGTTTTAAACTTTGGGTGGAATGGGTTAAAGTAAAGTACTTCATTGGGTTAATAAATCGTTTTTTTCCATGAAAACAAAATGTAATTCTATTCATTCGAAGAGAAAAAAATTACATTTTGTAGGTGCTTTAAGAACGACCCATTCATTGGTAAAGTGAGTAAAAAAAAAATCCCGAAGGGGATAAAAACTAGCTAATAATCCACAGAGAAAAATACAATAAAATGTACTCAGAACAACTTGATATAAGTTAGAAAACGACCAATCAAGAAAAAGGAACCTTACCACACACGAGGAAAGAAAAAAACAACCAAGATAAACACCCTAGAAGATCATATGCCAAACAGAAACCCTGGACACCAGAATGACCAAGTCAGAGCTACATGAATCTCCCACATCAAGATAACCTGAAAGCCTTATATCCAATGAAGACCCCCTCGAACACCAGAAAGGGAGAAACTAGAATGTTGCACGCCCAAAAAAAGGACCTCAAAGTGCCCTTTCCACCACATGCCCTTAGCGAGGACCTAAAAACTCTGGCACAAAATGACAACCACCAATAAAAACCTGATCTGAGAATACATCAAACCCTTAACATCCAACAAAGCCAAAAAAAAACCCAAAACGACCAAAGCAACAAAACCAATGAGAACCATCCATGCAAGAACAACTAACTATGGCACATCTAGAGGAAGATGAAGCTAAAACCTAGCCCCAAGAAGAGTGGCAACAAGGGAGACAGATCAACCAAATCTGTGCCCCTGAACACAGAGCCATCTACGTCGAACCAGGAAACAAAACCTCCGCACGTGGACAGAGAAAAAGATATCCAACCACCGAAAAAAGAAGTAGATGGGCTGAAGAAACCATAGATCTAGATCCACCTCCGAGCATATCTGCAAAACCATAGAAGGAAAGTTAAAACTTGTCCCATGCAGTAGCTGGAAACTCAGAAAGAGGAAGAAATAGATCAATTGAGCCTGATCCACAACAACTCGACCTAGAAGAGATGAAATGTGAACAAGGACACATGGGAAAAAAGAACGCAAAAGCTATAGCATGGGTTGCGGCTAGAAGAACCTTGAAATCACCAATCCTACAAAACCTCAATAAATATTTTATAGATGAAAATACAATAAATAAAAACCTTTATATATAGAAAAAAAATATTTAAAAATATGCATATACATTTCCACACATCATTAAAACATATGTAAAAATAATAAAATATTTTAAAACAACTATTTCTATAAATTAATAATAATAATAATCATAATCATAATAATCATCTATTTTTAATGTCATTGCGAAGCCATACACTAAATTGGTGTCTAAAGTTCCCTCAGTCCAATAATTTTTTTAAAGTCTAGGGAGATATACATACCCTACTCCTTTAAATTTGAACATCATGAAAAACATATTCTTAATCATTAGATCCATTCAGATTGTATCAAAGAACAAATATTTAAATAAACTTCAAATTAAAATTATAATATTAAATTTAAATTTATGATAAAAAGTTTTTAATATTTGAAAGTTTAACTCTTACTATTTAATATTATAAATAAATCACAATATAATGATAAACCATTATAATGTGTCATAGACATGATATTTTCTTCAACTTTTATTCGTCCTTTTTCTCTATACGGAAATCTTTACTCTTAGGTATCCTTTTTATCTCTATGGAAATGCATTTATTAGAATGAGTTGTCCAAAATGGCATTATCATGTTGCCCATTTTTTTAGTTGTCCAAATTGGCATTATCATGTTGTCTATTTTTAAAATTTCCCAAATAGTTATTTGGGATTTTTGACTCAATCGAAAAAGGCTCTAAAAGGGCTTCGAGGAAAACCAAATCAGGGGATATCAAGCACTTAAAAAATTCCACGATTATTTCCGAAGAAAACCAAATCCGGGGATATCAAGTACCTAAAAAAATTCCACGATTATCATCAGAAGAATTTGATGCTTTTTAACTTGCTTGGAAAAGAATTTGGTTCTTTTTAACTTCCGCATCAATCAATTAACTTTAAGATTACCAAACGATTGATGCTTTCTAACTTGCTCGGCAAAGAATTTGAATTTTTTACTTCCTCGGCAGGGACTACGCTATGCAGGACTTATTTCCTGAGGGGAGGTATCATGGTGCTTTCCGTGCTATCTCCGCCCAATAATTTCCATCAATTGATATTTGGTTTACCCGTCTTGTCGAGGCAAACAGTTTATGCATATTTTTTCCGTGCTATCTCCACCCAATCATGTCCATCTATTGATACTTCTTTTAACTGTCTTGTCTAAGGACAAAACAGTTTATGCATATTTTTTTTGGAGTGGGAAAACTTGAGAGCAATTTTTTTTTCTGAGTTATTTTTACGATAGGTATTTGGGTTGTTCTATTTTAAATTTTTGACTAATTCAGAATTTTGATTGATTTTTTTGAGCATTTGGACCGATTTAAAATGGAGCAAAACTATCGACTATTAAAATTTTGAAACACATAAAACTTTAATCCATGCAAAACTCAAACTACCTCTGAAAATCTGACTAACTAAACTCCAAACCTTTTTTTTTTAACCTGAAAATGGTTTTGTTGACTCTATTGTACTCAGACTTTTTTTTTTTTTGGTCGCCATTAGCCGAATACAAGACACACCGGTTGATCAAACAGTTTTATCAACCAGTCAATATTCTTTTCTCCTGTCTGTTCTATGAACTTTATTCTATTAACTACGTGGGACTATCTTTCTATAAAATCTAATCGTCTGGAACCTTGTTTTCAGTCGGTAGAAGGGCCTTCTACACCAGTCTTCAGCTGGTATAAGAAGGCTACTCAACCAATATTCTTGAAGAAGGCTACTAGAGCGTTTAAGAATCCCGCTACGTCGATCGACAGTTTTAATAAGATGGTTTCTTTCCGGCGAATTGAGAAATTGAAACCCCATCTTTCTCAGATTATAAATCAGGTAACAGTTGCGGGGATGTATATCATCGTCAGATCCGCCTTAATAGATGGAATGAATCACTTTGTTTACGTGACATACAGACTGGTTCTTGCATCATTAATTATCGCTCCTTTCGCTTACATTTTAGAGAGGTAGTGTGCACTCATTCTTATCTCTATGTTGGGATCTAGATTTAAATTTTTTCAATGATATCAATCAATTGCTTGTAAAATAAAGAGTTAGCTCTGGAAATAGGGGGTAACTAAACAGCACCTGAGATATTATAATTGCTAGATAAATGTGACTTAATCTTGTCATCCACCGTTGCAGAAAAGAACGCGTACCTCTGACATGGCCTGTAATATTTCAACTTTTCTTGCTTGGAAGTGGGTAAGCATCTTCTACATATACTAGCTTTGATATTCTCTGTTGGCTCATATTGTAAAATCAACGTCCTAATACACTCGTATGAAACCAATTGTATCAACGTCATGTTGCAGAGTCGCAATTACTCAGAATTGCATCTATCCAGGATTGTACTACACTTCTTCTACGTTTGGTTCTGCAGCATTTAATCTAGTACCTGTTTTCACATTTGCAATGGCCACATGCCTAAGGTAGAAGCTGTGATCAATATTAACCATGTCAACAGATTTTTTTTTGGAATAGTTAGTACCAAGCGCGTAGTCAGATTCATCCTGTTTTATAATATGGATTCTATTGATTATGAAAAACAATTCATGATCTGCATAGACTAATGTTTGACATGGAATTTATTCATGATGCTCGTTCAACTTGGTCGTTGTCGGGATTAGACTGGAGAAAGTTAATATCAAAAGTTTAGGAGGACAAGCAAAGGTTGCTGGCACGATTGTATGTGTCTGTGGTGCAATGGTCATGACGTTATACAAAGGCCCTGCACTTAAAGTTCTATCACCTGATGTAAAAAGCCATCAAATTACATCCAATTCTAAGCCCAATTT
>JASDQU010439165.1:19636-31124 GCA_032191745.1 Picea mariana | reverse complement strand
TTCTATAAATATCGACACATTTGGGAAACTATAATCTAAATTACATTCATCCTCTCCCGTTAATATGCGCGAGAGATCATCAGGTCCTCCATTCAACTTCCCTAGTTTTACTATGACCTCAAAGTCATATTTTTGAAATAGTAACAACCCTCTACAAATTCTTCCTCCTAAGATAGGCTTATTGACTAAGTAATTTAATGCAGAATGATCTTTATATATATTGAAATGAGACCCAACTAAGTAATGTATTAACTTCTAGAGTGCATATACCATGGCCAAGCCCTATCTTTCTATAGTGGTATAATTTTTTTCCGATAGAGATAGCCTCCTACTTGCAAACACAATCAGATGGTCGATGTTTCCTTCTCTAGGTTGTGAGACTATTGCACCCAGTGCAATGGATGATGCATCAACATGGACATGGAACTCCTTATTCCATTATGAAAATATTAAAATGGGCATCGTGACCAATCTTTGTTTTAACGTGTCAATCCCCTTCTAACATTCCTCATTCCATTGGAACTTGACTTCCTTCTTCAATAACTTCTCCATGGGTGCTATAATCTTTGTCTATCATTTAATAAACTTCCTGTAATATCCTGTATGGCCCAAAGTTTCTCTTAGATCTTTGACTAAGGTTAGTGGCCCCAATTCCATAATAAATGCGATCTTGGCTGGGTTAACTAGAGTCAACCAATAGGCCTTGCTTGCATACTACATTTCCTAGTAGAATTCCAAATGGTGCAAAAAAGATACATTTCTTTAAGTTCAGCGAAATATGACATTGTCTGCATCGACCTAACATAAGAAGAACTACTTTTATATGGTCATGTATTAAACTGAACAATGTCAATCATCTAAATAAAGTTCCAAAAATTTATGGATGAACTCCTTGAATGCTGCCACTACCACTCTAGAAAATATTGCACATGCATTCTTCAATCCAAATGGCATCACCGTGTGTTGATAACTGCCCCATTCTATCGCAAATGTGGTTTTGTCTCTATCCTCCTGTGCAATTTTTATTTGATGGTAGCCAGAGAATCCATTGGTAAATGAATATGTTTCTTGACCTCCTACATTCTTCAGTACCTCATCCATGAATGGTGTTGGGAATGGGTCATATAAGCATGCATCATTCAGCTTCCTTAAATCCATGCAAATCCAAATTCCTCTGGTGCTGTTGTCATGCACCACCATTGGGATAATCCATTCAGACTCTTCTACTAGTTCAATAATTCTTGGATCTAGTATCTTGTATATTTTATCCTTCACCTTCTCCGTGTAACTCAGATTCAATCTGTAGGGTCCTTGTCTTATTGGCTTGGCTCTAGGGAAATAAGTCACAATATTCCCATAATAATTCTGCCACCTTCTCAATTGTCTCATAGTTCCAATAGTCTCCTATCTACCCAAACTTGGAATTCTTTGCTGTCCCAATGTTGACTTTCTTTGTCTTGATGTTGATAATAAAAAATGTGCAGTGTGGTTGGAGCGTTCTTGATAGTTGTGGGCCTTTATTGTGCACTCTCGGGTAAAGCACATGATATGAAAACCGAGGATGACGAGGCATCTGACAAAAATATTATTACCGGATAAGGTCCGGAATTGAGCAATAGTATTATCCTACTTGATAACGCGTGACAATGGAAGATCGAGAATCCAACAAAGGAAGAGAGCAGCATTTGAAAACATACAAAATGTAAGAATGGGAGATGAGGAATGGAAGAAAGGAAGCGAACATATAAAATGTGAGAAGATTTAAATTCAGTGACTTTCTGCCGTTCTTCTTCGGAAACACTCGTAGAGGCTAATATTCAGTTATGCAAAAGTAGGGCTCCTCTGGTTGGCGAGCATGGTCGTAAGCCCATCGGTAAATAAAGTTGCCGCTTTGTGGAAAGTATGATCATTCTCGGTTCTGGGAACGTGTGGTCAATTGAAAAATATGGCAAACTTTACAATTATAGATGGCAAACTTTACAATTATAGATTTTTTTAACATTTCTTATTATATGTTTATGGATCTAGTAGAATGAACTTATGTGATTGTATTTGTAATTTAGTTTTTTTCCATAGCAATTAATGAAATATACCTTTTGATTTTTTTGTTAAAAGATCAAACTTTTATGGTTGAAGTTGTAGTGTAAAAAGAATGTCCTCATACAATAATAACAAGGGGATTTTTAGATAACGTTTATATATATATATTTTTAATATCTAGAAGATTGTGTTGTATTTATATAGGTTACAAGTTTCATCCAGGAGAAATATTTTTTTTCAATATAATTTTTTTGGGGTGCAACAACATATTAGATTTTTATCTGAACATGTTTTATTATTATATGTTAAGTTAGATTTTTATCTGAACATGTTTGAACATGTTTCATTATTATATGTTAAGTAGTTTTTCTTGGAATCGAACTTTATCTCATGGTGAACAATTTTTTTTCCACCACTAGATGAAACCTCTTTAAACATTTGTTATATATATTTATATATATATATATAAAATTAAGTTGAGAATTATTTAATTATTTATTTAAATTTACTCTTATTTAATATGTAAAATTTTTCTTTATATCATTGGATCTAATCTTTTTAGACATTTACTATATGTGTATATATGTGTATGTGTGAGTTTAAGTTGAAAAATATTATTTTTTTTATTTAAATTTCTTTTTATTTAATGTTTAAAAGTTTATATAAATTTGAAGTGGAAAAAAACTATTTCTATTTTATTTTATTTATGAATTATTTTATTTAAAGTATTATTTGATTTTTCAAAAAACCTAGTTAATATTTATTTGGTTTTAACCTATATTTCTCTTTGAATCATTTGTTCCCTAATCACATCACTAATGAAGTTACCATGTTTTGATCAATGACTATTTCTTTGAATCCTTTTCTCCCTATTCACATCAATAACGAGGTTGCCATGTTTTGATTACTCCCTATTCACATCACTAATGAGGTTGCCATGTTTTGATCACTGACAATTTCCAACTCGAAAGAGATTGTTGTCATGAGTGATGGAAATTTCCAACTCAAATTATTATTGCCATATATGATAGTTATATTTCCAACTCAAAAGATTATTTCGATACATCATAGTTATAGTAAAACGATAGCTAGACAAAAAACCTTATTACAATGTAATGGCATGCTAATTTCCTACATTATATTCATTTACTTAATTAGTGGTGACACATTTCTTAAAAAAAATTAAGCATTGGAGAAATTATGGATTAAGAGGCAATGTGCAATGAGTTCTTTAGAAACCATAGCTGAGGAGGAGGATATCTCCATGCATGAGATCCATCATTAGATTTAGATCCATAAAAATAAAGTTTCCAAAAAGGATAATTTACAAAATTATCTAAAAAATTAATACAATGAGAAAAATCTGTCTCACAAAAATTTCCAATCTTTGAACTTTGATCCATAGGTTGGAAAGGAAAAATATGCACATTAAAATTTTCAAAATAAGAATCAATAGAGTAATTCCCAACAATGCTATTAGCAAAACCCACAGGTTCATTCTCTCCATCTAAATCTTTCACATTATATTTCATATGTTTTTGCCTATTGACATGAATCTAATTAGGTTTCCCATTATATGAAAGCCAAAGGTGGGACCAATCATTTGAGGAATATTGGTGAAGTTTTTTAGACCAATATCAACTTAAAATTAATCCATAAGCATATGGAATATCATCAACAATAGTATCTATTATTTGAAAAACTTTGTAATTAGATAATAATTTCCATAATACATACTTCAATTCTCCCAAAATTTTTACCCATGTTCTATCTAATTGAACAATTTGAATAGCCGATTTATGTGGTTGTGCATTGATTTGAAGACAAACTAAATAAGTCATAAATTCGACGATGCACCTGAATCAACCAAACACTTATGCACATTTTTATTAAAAATTTCAAAAGTGAGGAGAAATGGAGGCGTATGTGACCTTGATCAATCACTTATAAGAATCGAGCCAATATCTACTTCAGAAGATAAAGTTTGAACTGTTGAAACTTTTTCTTTATTTTTTGTTGTAGTAGATAATGAACTTCTCTTATCAGAAAGTCCTAAAGACCTTAATAAACTATTTTGTTGAGATTTTAGTTTATTCAATTCATGAAGGAAAATATTTTCTCTCGTCCTTTTCATATATTCTATAATATCATAATCAATTTTTTCAACAACAACAAGACTTTTTTATGCTGACTTGTTTTTCCAGGTTGTGTGTTTGAAGTAGTTGTTGGTGGATTAGTCTCAAAAGTTGAAGATGTAGTTTTACTTCGGGTTTAAGCAACAAAAGATGCTTCCATATCATATTCATAAAAAATTCCATTAATATCCCAAAATAAATTAGTATCATTAACTTCTTCATTATGCTCTCCTTCTTCCTTATCAACATTAACTCTTTCCAAAGTTTGGCCACTAGGTTAAATCTGTGGATTTGTTTTTAAAAATGGACTAAATGGTTTATTTGCAACTTGAACTAGTTTTTCGTTTAACATCAACTATCTCATTTGTTAATGTTTTCATGACTTTCTATAAATTTTTCATATCAAAAACATCTTTATCTTTCCTTTCTTTGATAATTGTTTTCTTGGTCATTATAGAATATATTGAATCTTCACTTGGATATTTACTCGCAATACTAGATATTTCCTTTTCTACATATAAAGATTCATGCATAGCTTCAGTCAAAGTATTCTTACCTTCAAGTTTAACAAACATATCAATGGAAACTAGTAAAAAAGACAAGTAAAAGTCAAACTGAATGTCTAAACCATGTTTGGAAGCTTTAACCATTTTATTGAGAAGTTTAAGGAATCTTTGATTGAAATATTTGATTTTTTCTTTAGGACTCATTCTAATTTTGGATAATTCTACAATTAACATAAATGAAGACTTATCATCTCAAAATTTCGTAATGAATAAATCCTCGAAAGTATTCCAATTAGTAATGGAATTAGATTGTAATGAGAAATACCAAGTAGAAGATTATTTTTCAAAAGTTTATGGGAAATGTCTATATACAACGTATTCATGCTCAACACCTTTCATATTAACAACTAATGTAAATTTTTTGATATGATCATTATGAGTTTCTTTCGATTCTAGATTAAATTTTGGTAACCATTTATCTGGATTTTTAGTCAAATCATGTTGGTTTCGTGGAACATTGATTACTCCTAGAGTTCTTCAAATAATTCTCGGCACTCCAACCATAGTATTTGGTTGACGAGGAGGTGATGGAGGAGGATATGGAATGGGAGATGTATGTAAAGGAGGAATTGAGGGAGGATTATTCTTGACAAATTTAATTATGGTTTTTCAGATCTTGACATGAGCTTGGAAATGAATAGGTTTGATTCCTAACCACTATATTTCTACTCTTGTAAGAACACCTAATTCCTGAAAAACATAATCTATAGAATCAAAATATCTTTGAGAAGTTTCTCCTTGATTTCTAAGCTCTTTTATTTGTTGAAATTCTGGAATACTAAGAAAATGGGAAGAAATATCACTTATAGTTCTTCGAATTGGAGATTCTAACTACGCAACAACAAAAGATATTGTGATGGTAGTTGATCTACGTTAATGGTCTTTGGTTTTGTTCATTTTTTTGGCCATTCATTATTAAATGACTGTCATTCTAGTGCCAAAATGTTGATAGTCAAATATGACCATGTTGAACAATAAGAAATTTTCCCGGTTAGGACCCCAATTAGATCCTTATCCATTGAAAATGGTGATTCTGACTGGTTTAGGTCCAGTTACCTATAACTATCCTGAAATAAAACTAAATCTAAAATATATAATTTTTTTAATTGATTGGAGAAATTTTGTCTTTTATTTAATAAAAAACTGAAATATATACAGATTAAAAATATCTACAAGAAAAAGATTAATTATAATTATCATAAAAGTTACCCCTATGAAAGACTATTTTGCTTTCTTTTTAAGAATAATAAAATTTCTAATAAAAGTAAAAGAAATGAACTAAAACAAAGAAAACTAAAAAGAAAATCTAATGCACAGGCCCAAATTCAAATAATATATGAATTTAAGTAAGGTAAACAATGTTCTAAAGATATAGATCTTCAAAATACATGTATGAATATATACACTAGGAATGAATTAATAAACATGTTTAAATAATTAGCACAGACTTGTAAACACAACACTAATTCATATACATAATAACCACTTAAATGATGTGTTAGATAAAAAATGAAATTGATCTAATTTATTAGCAGTAATCAACTAAATCAATTTATAATACTAGCAACACATATTCCAAAAATGATTTTGATTTAAAAAATGAACACTCAAATACTGGTAATAGTACCAAATATCGATTGCTTGTATTAATATTCAAAGTCACAAAGTCACAAACAGATTCAGTATAATGTCTCAAAACAAAGACTTGTACAACACTGCATAAGCTTTATTCTTATTTCAAAAACTGAAAACTCTCGCCTCAATTGTCTTTCCTTCACTATTTTATATTGAAGGAATTCAAAAATGGAAATTCACTTCCATAACCATAAACAATTATCCATTTATAATTGGAAAATAAAAAATTCATTTAATCTCCCAAACTAAATTAACTAAGTACATTGAATATAAACTACTAACTATTCAATTTTAGAATTCTGCTTGGAAACTAATTTTCTGATTTCCCGTATTTTCCAAGACATTCCTTTTACATCTGTAAAACAAATTAATAAAACACAAAAACAAAAATTAGAGTTGCTACAGAATTTGAAATTTATTAAGTACTCTTTTATTAACTACAATTAACAAAAATAAAAACTAAACTAAAAAATGCTAAAATCATACCAATAACTAAAACATTTTTATCTAAACTCTAAATTAATGAAAATATTAACTCCTCATGAGTTTATGTTAACTATTTTCTTCTTTTTTATCTTGTTTATAACTTCGAACCTATCTCCTCTGGCTATCGATCAAAGCTTTATTTTATGACCTAAGAAGTTGATTTTCTAATTCCAAATCAATTCTATTTTCCTGTAAGACTGGAACCACTGAATAGTATTTGTCCTTCCAGAAGGAAACCTCCAGATTGGGATCGGTTTCAGTTTCTTCCTCTTTTTACTTAGAGACCTTTTCAATTGGTTCCTGTGGAGAAATTTGGTGTGTGGAAGATTCTTCCTGATTTGCAACCAAATCTTCATCCGCAACTTGGATAGGAGAACTAGCTTTAGAAATTTTGCTAGACTTATTTATGAACATTCTAAATATTTTTCTTGCTTTCCTTTTGTTCATAAAATCGACTAAACTAATGGAATCATCGTTCTTTTTGGTAACAATTGGGTCACACTCAGATGCAAGCGAGGAAGCTATGGTTTTCTTTGAAGATTTGGAATAAACTTGAGGTGCTTCATTGAAAACACATGGCTCTGGACTAAGGCTAAACTTTACATTTTGATTGGGAGTAACACTCATGATGTTTTGTTGAGGAGTATAAACTTGAGGGTAAGACAAAATGATATCTTCTATAGGATTTGGGGTTTCAATTTCAGAAAAGTGAGACTACAAATCTGCCTCACAATTCTCCCAAAAATTATTAATTTTCACAAAATTTTCCCAATAATCACCATTTTGTTCTAACTAAAATTCAATCAAAATTTTCACTAAACTGTGATGAAAGACATTTCTTTCTAAATTGAGATTCTTTCTCTGATAAAAGTGTTCCATATTAGAGATTTTTTTAAGCAAGAAAAAAAACATGGTCAATTCATAATCCATAAAGACCATTAAACGGTGAAAGTGATAAATGAATAAAAGGCTATATTTTCCCTCACATGTGATAAATCTCTTAATAACCACTAACATAAAATATCATTTTTCTTTAATTGAAGATATGGGCATACTTTTGTAATCGTATGTGCATTTGAGAGAAACCATGATTTCAGACCAAGGAATCTCCTTCACTTTTCTAGTCTTAGACCAACATTCCCATTTTAATGGAAATTTAGTCACTCTAGCTATTAATTATTCATCTATATGTAACTCCATATCCCCAATTTTAGTGCATTCACCATTGAAAGTTCATGTGGAAACTTTGGTGACCTGCACATTATAGCCATTAAACATGCACGGAAGTTTGAACCAACCAACCCTCTCGAAAGTCGGAAAATAATCTTATTGAGCTTCAATAAGCTCAACACCGGGTTCAACTATGGAAATCATTCCCATTTTGATAGTTTACGAGACTACATTTCAAAAAAACCTCATAAAAAACCTGACAGACTCTCACTTAGAGGTAAATGAAAACAGAGCTTCAATACATGAGTAAAAATATTATTTCAAGGAAGAAACATCGTAGGTAATAATTTCTGAATATGGTGATAGAGTTCAAAATTATATGTGCAAGTGAATTAATGAACTTTGAGAAAGGAGGAGTGTTCGTATGTAGTTTGAAAGAACCTTGATTTAACTTTCCATTAAATTCATTTTAATTTATGATGATCAGATCAGGCCTAACGTACCACAACAAAATATTAAACAATTGTTATGGATCGGGGGTATCATGGAAATACACAATTATGATATGCTAAGTAGGATTTCTTAGATTATTATCAATCATTTTTGGACATTGGTTTAATACTCAAGTTAAATATGTTAATTAAAACTAACAATATATCAAAAATTGTAGCTTGTCAAATATTGTAGCTCGTTGGAATATTATTCAAGGTATGTAAATGAGAAAAAATCATAAAGAATATGTGAATTATAAACATTTGGAAGCCAAAATATTTAATAAAAACCTTTATGAAATGAGAAACATCCCAACCAGAAAATGTCATTAATGATTGAATGAAAGATCAAAGAAGATGAGAGTATTGACAAAATTGAAAAAATAGAAAATATTGTTTAAGATTTTTTTATTTTCTTTTTTGGAAAAATGAAAAGGAAGGGTTCCAAATTTATTTATAATATAGAATTTGGGAGGTTGTTGTCCTCTACAACAAGTTTCTATCCATAAAAAATTCTAGAGACTCTCCACATTTCCTAGAAAGAGTTGAGTGCCTCTACCACCTCCATTCCCATTTACAACAATTGCTACATCCCCTCCCATTCCCATTTACACCCATTGCTACACCCATTCTCATTGAAATATGAAACTCCTCCCAATGTAGCGTCTAATCATGAAAACCAACATGAAATGCTGGCCATGAAAATCACACCCCACATATTCCATGACTAAGTTGATCACAATAAATGGAATCGTGGTTAATCACTAATCCAGGTGGATATTGGTGGCCACCCACCTGTTCCAACTATCTCCTCTTGACAGTTTTAGTTCAACATGTTCTTCTATAATTCTTTGTAATTGTGGGTTCTACACTTTCGAGGTTGTCTAAATCCCTACATAACTTGTAGGTGGAGATTGGTTGCCACCCACCTAATCCAACTGGCTTAACTTGGATTTTTTCATGTCATTACATCTTTATATACTTCCAAGGCCATTTTGGGGCCCTAAACAATGTTTTTTTGGCTTGCCACAGTCAAAATGTGGACGAAGTTAGACTTTGATGACATAATGTGTAGTTATTGAAAATACCTTTTCAACGGGATATCACGTAACTAAAATGAAGGTCGACCCTAAAAAGTTGAGGTACCAACTTACCCATCAGGGACAACATAAGTTTTTGTGTCTCATCTCTTAGCTAGGGTTAGGTTTTTGGATGTCTACGGTTTTGGCATTCATGAGTAATATTAAAAATTACTCTAGACCATCATTGTAATCATTCTTCTCAGACGGATGCGCATATCAGCCACATCTCTTCTCAGAGATAGCTAGCCCCATTCGAGGAAGTTGTTTCCAGTTCTACAATTTTACACTTTCAACGTATTTTATTTATTCAATAGAAGTTATTATTCATTGGATATATGTTGTTGTTCTCCATATCTCTTTGTTATTGTATTCAATCTATTATTCATTTCGATCTACTCATAAATATGCATCAATCGCTTAAACATGGAAATCAAATGGTGAGTAGAGTAATTTCTTAATATGATTAAGTAAATGTGAAAAAGTAAACACATAAACATATGACTTTATAAAAGCAAGGAAATTAACTGATGAAACCACAGTCCTTCACTTATTGTGACGAAGAAGAATATTCCATAAAAAATGCATTAAGGACTAAAACCCTATTAAATGTGCCCATTTCCAATAGGTATACGCCCTTATGCATAATTAGAACATGCTTCATACTTTTTAACTATTTAATAGTAGTAAATTAATAACCACAACACAACTAAATAATTTTTTTCGTCCCACATTTTACAATAATTTTCATGTCTTGTTGGTAAAGGCAGTCCAAAATAATATATATTATTATTAGTCCCTCCCAAGGAGATTATAGTAATGATTTTACCTTTAATTTGATTTTTACGTTAAATTTGTGTATGGAATTTAATGTTTAACTTAAAGAAAAAAATATGTATTTTTTTATATAATAAAGAAAATTGTTTCTCATTTCTAATTGAATAATATATCAAGAACTCTTATGGTTACTTTCACATCTTTGAATGATTAAAATTAATTATATAATTAATGGACTTTGTTCTATGAGTACGTTAAATGTTCTGTACTAATAATAGTATACCAACATATCTACCCACATGACATGACCCTACTTTATGCTAAATCTTTGATAATAATGGGAAAACAATGAAAATTGAGTTAAGCCTACATCTTTCATTGAGAGGGATCAAATTTGAAGGGTAGGTCATAATTTCAGTGAAAAGGGCATAAACTCATGAAACCCTTATAGGATGAAAAGTTTCTAAAAAAATGCATTTGGATTGTCAACAATAAATTAAGCTCATACTTCATAATTATTATTGTTAAATAAAATATTACATTTCAAACCAAATTTATATCTAGTAAAGAACTCAGTAAAAACTAGACAGTTTCCTACCTGAGAAATATAAAAAATGTTTCGTGTTCTTGAAATAAGTGGTTGATTTTCATACAAAATATTAGCATGAGTATATTAATTAAACAGAAAAGGGGATAGTTGTGGTGGTACTTTCTATTTAGGAACTTGAAATACATATAAATTCATTTCAAGGTACTTCCATTCTTTCAATGAACAATTTGAGTTTTTTTTGTTTTAAATTTGCAAAATGGGTCTGTTGTTTATATTAGTTGATTTCAAATATATTTATACTAGGATTCTCTATATTTACTACAAGTTAAATCCAAATTTTCAAAGGAGATGGGTTCCTCATGCAAGTCTCTTAAGCAAAAATGTACATCAAATGATGAATCAATGTTGTGCAGCTTGATGGGAATGCAATGGTACAAACATTTTTAACATGGATATGAGTTCCATAATTAAGTGATTCAATATTGTAGGCATGTCAAGAGGGGAAGACATCATAAAGGGAGACAAGGAATTGGGTGCAAAAATGAAGGTATACTACAAA
>JASDQU010439165.1:9140-19483 GCA_032191745.1 Picea mariana | reverse complement strand
ACTTGTAATAAAAAAAAAAATTTATTTTTGTCTACAAGAAAATACAACATAAAATAATGGGCCAATTAAAAAAAAAATAGAAGTAAGGAAACACTATCTCAAAAATTCTGCTAGGATTGAAATTGGACACGTTTCTCTAGGAAGTCATGTATTTATTTGGACACAAGATGAGTTCTAAATTATATAACCCTTATGCACAACATCCATATAGATTTTCTTTGAATTACAATAATCAAATTTTAAAAAATACAACATAAAAAAATGGGCTAATAAAAAAAAAATAGAAATAAGGAAATAATGATTCAAAAAGTTTGTCAAAATGGAAATTGGGTATGTTGTTCCAAGAAGTTATTTATTTTCAGATGGATAAATCTCCATACAAGATGAATTTGAATCAGATAACCCAAACAAAAAACTATGCATAATATACATATAAGTTTTCTTTGAATTACATAAATCAAATTTGAAAGAAATATATAGCAAGTATTCATTGACTTACTCTCTAAAAAAGATAATTTTTTACAGAAGGAGAAGAACAAAAGAGGAGGAGAGTTCCCCTTTACATGATCACCTTAACTGAAGAGGAGAGACAACAATACCCAAAGATATAAAAACAAAGATAAAAAAAATTACATTATATGGACAAAGATATCCACATATAGACCAACATAAAGACTCTTTAGATCTGGAAATAGCTAAAAAGATGGGTTTCCTATGTCATCTTGTACTAAATATCCACATTCATGAATATGACATCAATTCAAAAGATGGGTTTCATGTATCTTCTAGAGTATTGAAGAAGATTCATTATATCTTCTAGTATGTGCCACCTTTGTCCTTGGTTTCCCTCTATAGTTGTCTTATAGTTAATTGGAAGAACATATTAGTTTGCAATAGTTGTCTTATAGTTAATTGGAAGAACATATTAGTTTGCAGTGAAAGATGGGTTTCCTATGTCATCTTGTACTAAATATCCACATTCATGAATATGACATCAATTCAAAAGATGGGTTTCATGTATCTTCTAGAGTATTGAAGAAGATTCATTATATCTTCTAGTATGTGCCACCTTTGTCCTTGGTTTCCCTCTATAGTTGTCTTATAGTTAATTGGAAGAACATATTAGTTTGCAATAGTTGTCTTATAGTTAATTGGAAGAACATATTAGTTTGCAGTGAATACTTTTCTAGGAATCAGTTAATTATTATGTAATATAAAATCTATTTAGACTGGTTTGTTTTTGGTAAAGTTTTAGTTCAAAATTTACTGCTCCGTTCTGAGTAGTTTTATATCTTAAAATTTAAAGATGATAATTGTTCACGTTGAAAGGTTTTTATGAGCTTCAAAGTTTTCTAAAATGATTTAAAATTATATTTTTTTTAAAAACTATGTGAAACTATACTCTCTATATGCAGTTCACCAAATTCTAAAAAACACAAAAACTTCAAAACTATTTTCAATGGGAAGATTCTATTTTGAATTAAGAATATCAACGAATTAAAAAAATTTCATCAATAATGAATGTGATTTTTTTGGGATCCCTCACTTCCTTTATCATTAATAGAAAGAAATTAATAGTTAATAGAGTATGATGAATTAAAAAATTAAAAGTTTTGCAATAAAGGAAAATTGTATATATTCCAATAAAACGATTGAATAGTTACAACTTCAGGTTGAATGGACACAATGTTTCTTAAAGAGATATATAATTCTTGTATATATATCTATATGCTTTCATGACCTGCTTATAGGTTGGTGTTATTGTCATCAGCAAATTATCTATAACTCTACATTGTATTGATAACCAGTTCGAAGCCTACAAAATGTTCTAAAGCAAAATATCCATTCAGAACATCAAGGATATATTTATTCAATCATGGAAAAATTAATATAAAGGTTCAAGAATTAATATTGAAAAAATACAACTCTCTAAGAAAAATTCTAGAAAACTCTTCCTTAAATGGAGAATTTATGGAACAAATCCATGACCCATATTTGCTCACACGAATAGATAATGGTGATATGCACATACCCACATTACTTGCAAGTTCAAGTCATTTTATATGGAATTGGGATTNATGTTGATTCTCCTTGAGTTATCAATTGCTATAAAAACAATAAAAACAACCTCTCAAACCAACATATGACCCATCATCATAGTAATGGTATTCTCCTTAATAAAATACGGACAAAAAGTTTATTCACAGAAATATTTCATAGGCCTTACTAGATCCACGTACCAATCCAACCCAAAGCAATATAACTAAGGAACGTCTTCTTGCCTCTGTTTCAGATGGCTATATCTTTCAAAACCATAAAGAATAATGCAGGCGGGAAGTGGCAGAGAAGACAATGCAGGAATTTTGAAAAACTAATTAAATGAAGGCACTGCAAAACAAGACCTAGCCAACATGATGAGAGGTTATTCAAAGTAAATATTATATGAGATGATATGTTACAATTGATGACCGAAATATATGTACTTGGGAGGAGTTCCCTTTCATTTAATCGACATGTATTTTTCATTAGTGTCTTTTCATTAATTAATTCATTATTAATTATTAATTATTTTTTATTTATATTTATACATTATATTATAAACATATTGTTTATATATTATATCTGTGTTGATGATTATTTCCCCACCTGCACATTTAATTAATATAGATAACTCCATCTTCTGGTAGAGAATGTGAGAGCACCTCGAGTCTATCCACTCCTTGTTAGGAGAAAGAATACACCTAGGCCATTCATCACTAGCAAAGCTCTGTGAGTGAATGAGTCATTTTCCCTTGGTCAAATCAACATGACCAATCTAGGAGAATGTTTGACCAATGTTGTTAACTAGAGAAATATCAACACTCACTCTCAATGAGGGAGACATTTTGTATCATTCCAATCTTGTCTCTGAAGTATACAAACTATTTTTTAGAGAGAAACTTGGTGAGAATGTCCATAATTTGTTCATATATGGATGTGTTCTAGAGATTTACTGCTCCCTTCTATACCATGTCTTGTATGAAGTAATAATTGATCTCAATGTGTTTCGATTTTTCATGAAATATTGGATTTTTTGAAATCTTTACAAATCTTTGATTATCACTATGTATTAAGGTCATTTCTAGCTCTCGATCAAATAGTCATGCAACAATTTTTTGAATCCATACATGATACTGCTTCATGACTCACAAAAATGGTTGTGATATACTCCACTTTTGTTGTAATGACTATTATATAAGTCTGGTTTCTACTAAACTAGGATATCATATAAGCTGAGAAAGAACCCCAATATGATCTATCTGTCCACTACACTCCCTTCCTAGTCAGAATCAATATATCCCTACAACCTCACTTCACCACCTGAGTCATATCTCAAACCATATCCAACTGTACCACGCAGGTGCCTCAACACATGTCTTGCTACAACCCAATTGAACTGCTTCAGTTCAACAATGAACTAAATCAGGGTGTTCCCTGCAACAAAAATATCTGGCCCGATGTTAACTAGGTATAGGAAGGATCCAATCAACTTCTTGTACATAGTGGAATCCATCAAATCTAAATCTAAAGCATAATCTCAACTATGTACTTTCCTTATCTGAGGAATATCTCACCTAGTTTCTACCACACCTCCAATCCCAGGAAATAATTCAACAAGCCAAGATCCTTCATCTCGAACATAGAGGCCAACTCCCTCTTGCATTGATTGATGAGTCAGTCTACGCCCATAAGGAACAAGTAATCAACATATAAAACCAAGATCAAAGGATCACCATCAACAATCTTGTAGTAAAATTTGGGATCTACTTCACTCTTGGTGAATCCCAAGCTTGTCAAGCATCCATCAAATGTTTGTTTCTTCCTAGAAGGCTCCAACTTCATCCTTTTCTCCTTAGGCATGTGAATGTAGACTACAAAACCAAATATCGTCAAATGACTGACCTCTACTTTCACACTTGTGAAATCCTCCTCGAGAGTCTTGTCCCCCAAGATTCAATGAGGACTCATGTTCTAGAAATATAATGTTGTACATGATGCCTCTCTCCATAAGAACATGGGTAAGTCTTGATCATGAATCATGGCTTTGGTAGCCTCTACAATGGACTTGTTCTTCCTCTCTACAACCTTGTTATGTTGTGTGTTATAAGGAACAATGAACTCTTTCTTGATCCCTGCTTTTGTAACGACCCCATCATTAGGACAACAAACGAAGATATTATTTTTTTTGTTTTGTTTTCAAGAGTTAAGAGGCAAGAAGGCGACGACGACAATAGTTTAACCACACTACTGACAATGAACATAATCATGTAACCCAGGTAACAGGTAGTTGTGACACAACGCAAAGACGCAAGGGAAACTGGGCAACAAGCACAGAAAACGAGGAGTAACGAGCGACTACCCGATGCAACAAGACACACCTGCAAGCTTAAGGGACTACACGACGACGAACACAACGCATGCAACTCACACAACAACAACATAACGACCTAACATAAAAGCACACCAAGCACCTGGAAGAAATGTACGACATTAAACCAATGAAGAATAAGAATGACTACCTGCCTGTCCTACCCTGCAATGGTTAAGACCTCCAGGACACATAAGCAATGCTCAAGCCTAGGTTCCCATCGATTTTGACCATTTAAGGTCTCAAGGTTGGCAATTGTTTTAAGGAACAAGGAGGTGTCTACATCCTGCCTGAAACAAGAAGACCAAGCCTACTAAGCTAAGGACAATCATCCTAACAGCACAACACACCCAAAATTAAATTACACAATTAACTAGAACCCTTACAATGAGCAAAACCAATCACATTGAATGTTTACAAAACCAAGTACAAACATTAATTAATAATAAACAACAACACTCTCAATGGGAAGCGCAAGCTTAAAACAACTTCGTCAACAACCCAACCATTAATCAAGACTAAATGGTCAATAGCTATGATTTAAATTGGCATTAATTATAGATCAATTAACCAGTCTAAATTCCATTAGTCAATGAGTTTCCAACTGAACTTAACATGAATTACGACTCAAATTTAGCGAGTCTAAGATACCAATTAGACGATATCTATAAATCCAACTAACATCAATTACATATCTAAATTAGCAAGTCTAAATTTTCAATCTAATCTTTACTCACCATACTAATTTTAATATTTATTACAACCTAAATGGACAATTCTATAGTAATCTGAATCCCCATCCAACTAGCCATAAACTTGAATAAAAACATTAACATTCTAAAGTGGAATGCTACCTTTAGCATGCATGAACAGTTAAACCTCAACATTAGTCTAGCTATAATGACCGAACTAACTACACTAGTTGTTTATTATCATTGAGGGGGAAACTACCAGCTAATAACATTGTTGTGGCAAATCAACAAGGTAATTACATATCTGCTACATAATAATTTATTATAGCAGTTAACAAGGCATTTAACATAATGATTAACATCACAATTAATTTATCAATAACAGGGTAGATTGCATGACTATTTCATAACAAGTAATATAGCACTAACAAAGCGATTATCATGCTAGTTAACATAACAGTTAAAATAACAGTAGCAAGGAAATTTATATGATGGTTAACATAACGATTGATAGCTCAATAACAGGGAAATTTACATAAATGTTATTCATTTAACTCATTGTGGAATTTAATCAATAAGACGGAATCGACTGATCATTGACTCAGGGTAGTAATTAACATGGCAATTATTGGACCAAAGACATCGCTATAACAATTATCATGGCAATCAATAAAGCAATAATATAACATTTAATATTTCAATTAACCCAACAATTACAACAAAAAGGGAAACTACTGACGATTAACATTACTGTAGCAATTGTCCTGGCAATTGCTAAGGCATTTTATATAGCAGGTATCATTGCAATTAACCTGGTAATTACGTGGCCAGTAACATCGTTGGGGCAATTAAAGTGTGGCGGTGAGAACGTTGGGTTTACACTCATGGAGAAGGAGAATAAAAGGGATAGTACAAGTGCAGAAGGACCAACTCGTGGTCATTCAACAACACACTCTGTCAACATCAAGGCAACTTCATGCCCAATCCAACAAACATAGTGATCAATTTAAAAGATAAAATCTTGGTCAATTTTAGCAAGCTCCGGCAACATTCTGAAGGAAAAATCGTGGGTAATTTTAGCAAGCTCTGGCAACATTCTAAAGGCAAAATCGTGGGTAATTACAACAAGTCATTCACGTTTCTAAAAGGAAAATCATTGTGCTATATATCTAGAAGATGCAGGCTACCCTTTTAATGGAAAAATGAAGTCTTTAAGGCAGTAAACAGAGTCACAATTAATTTGCAAATCACCAGGTCACAAGGAATCAATTAGCAGTAAATGTTTTTTGTAAAATGTAGTCTTCTTCAATGGGAAAATCACCCCAAAAGTAAAAACGAAATGCAAACTTGAGAGGGATGAATATGTTAGAATATAGAAGATGGTGTGCTCGTTTTACCATTGACGATGCCCTCGTCACCCAACCATAGGTCGAAGCCTCCCTTCGAGCACCTTAACCTTGACTGAGAATTACTTCGGAAGCAAACACTAGGCTAGATAGCCAAACAAAGGGTAGCACACCTCCCTCCAAGAATATTGCAACAAAAAAGACTGATCAGATAGTCCCAAACCCTAGCCAAGAGATATTCAAGACAACACTGAAAACTTGTTGCTGCTGCAGTTGCACCAACAGCTCTCCTGCGCACAAGACTGCAGCTGCAGTGCACACCAAACTGAGAACTGCAATTCTGAGTTGCTACAAATGAGAACTGGCGCCCTGTATTTATTGTGGTTCTACTAGTTTTGTTGGGGAAGACTTATCCTTCTGGATATGTGTCTATTCAGTATATTATTATTATTTCTGCCCAACTTATTCTCTTGGAGGCTAATAACCTAATATAAATTATCTTCTTGAGTCGACAAGGCTTCTAGGGTTATTATCCAACTCATTAGGGTTTCTCTTGCTTCCCGAAGTCTTCTATTCTCATTAGGTTCACACATGGAGGTAAATACCTCCTGCAGCTACCATAATATTAACACTCCCTCTTAGCCAGAGAGGTATTTACAGGTAATGGACATGAGCACAAAATATACCATTTACCTGGTAGCATAAATATAGTCATCTAGACTATTTCATGACTAGATCATGAGTGTCACCATCACCATCAACTGCATCATCTCTCGAAACCATACTTCATCTGAGTAATTAGACATGATGTTGGAGAAGTCACTGTCACCATAGAGTGATACAAGAGGAGTAAAAGCTCTGAAATGTTTTTCATCTGGAAAATCTCTATTCATCATTCATCTAAATGATCATTATCTCCAATAAAATACTGATAGTCTTCAAGGCAATTGGAAAAAGGATAGAACATGACTGTGTCTATTCATAGTAGTGCATAACTATAATCCAGTGGTTCACTACCACATCAAGTAACACACAAGTACTTTATCAACAATGTATGGTTGCGAACAGTGAAACATATTCACCACAGTAGCCCTTGTCTACTGTCATACAATCTTCATAACAAACATCTAATAGCAACCTGCATGGAAACAATGTTATGATATAAACTTATTTGTCTGGGCCAATCCCTCACTCATATCTGTGAGTTATGAAAGAATACTTGCCACCATAGTAGTCTTGATCTGCATAGAAACAATGTTATGATATGGATTGAATTATCTGGGCTAATCTTTCACTCACATCTGTGATATTTGAAAGAATATATGTCTCATGAACAATGGAGCATATCCACCACAATAGTATATCTCTATTGTCTGGAGACAGGTAGTCTCCATAACAATCATCTGATGCCATCCTGCATAGAAAAATATTGTTAAAGATAAACTGAATCCTCTGGGCCAATCTTTCACTCACGTTTGTGAGATCTGAAAGAATATTTTCCCTCATCGGCAATGGGCTATCTGCCCTATTCTTCACAAACAAGGAAGAAGGATTGTCTTTGATTTCTGAGCCTGGACCATTTCTCACCCTAGGCCATTCTTCCTACACTAATCAAAGCGCACCCTGGATAGAATGTATAAACCCTAAGAAATGTTTGGACCATTCCTCACCCTGGACCATTCCTCCTACACTAATTAATGTGCACCCTGGAGAGAATGTATAAACCCTAAGGAATGACTATCCTTGATTGTTGAGCCTGGACTATTTCTAACCCTGGTCCATTCCTTTGATACTAAACAAAGTGAAAATGTAGAGAATGAGTCTTCCCTAAGGAATAACTGTCTAGATCATTCCCCACCCTGGGCCATTCCTCCGACACTAAACAAGTTGTAACCTGGAGAGAATGAGTCTGCCCTAAGGAATGTTTGTCTTGCATCAACCTCCAAAATGGACCATTCCTCGAAACTTCTCACAACTATGAATTTTGAAAGAATGACTGCTCGGCGAGGCGGACCATTCTACTTGACCACTACTCAAAGTGACTGCCAAGAAGAATGACTGTCCTAGACTACCCCCCATGTTAACCACAATGGGAAGTCATTGTATATGATACATCAACAATCAGTATGCCTCCCATGTTAACTACAATGGAAAGTCACTGTCTGTCATAAATCTCAATCCACTTTCCGAATAGAAAGGCATCTGTCTAATCTAGACTAATTTTCAATTAAATAATGTTTTCATTTCTCCCTCCTAACTGGAGAGTTATTTAAATCACAAAAATAAATTATTTTCAAGAATATTTTTCCATACCTTCTCTTAGCTTGGAGAATCTTTTGATCCCTGTCTTCTCTCGGGAATATACAAACTTGATTCTGGATAGAAGTTTTGTCAGGATATTTGTTGTCTGCTCATCAGTGGGAATATACTTCAGCTTTACTTCTCCTTCCTGGACTTCATCATGGATAATGTAATGATTGAATTCAAATGTACTTTAGTCTGGAATACTGTGAAGGTTTCATGTAGATATGAACGATAGAGTATATCATAGTTGGAAAGTTGGAACATATCTATGTGGCACTTCTTCTGTCATCATGAGATCTAATCTACTGAGTAGTCATCTTGATGTTATAGGAAATCTTCACCACGCTTCTGTTGTGCACTGGAGATTATCCACCAAGTTATCTTCTTCTATCTTCATACATGAGTCTTCTTATGGTATGTCCCAAAGTCTTGAGATTTCTTTTCATATGCTCTTTATTCAAATTTATCTAGAGAACATTCTTTGCATTTATCTAATGTAAAATTCCAACTCATGGATGTTGTGGATGATATAATGACTCATGCAGTGATATGTCTGGTGTACTGGAACAAGTAATCATCATAGTTTTCTCCCTCCATCTGGGAGAACCTTTATTTCAAGGTCTTGCAATGCTTTCATTCACAAGTCTTTCATACACTGTTCTTCATCATGATTTCATGTTCTTCTTCTTGATTTCTTTTATTGATTTCATATCAGGCTGGTAATCTTTTGATTCTTGATGTAATGATTGGTTGTTCTACCTTTTCCTTCTTTCCTGGAATCTTCATGTTCTTCTTCATGTTTTTCATTATCTCTTGGATCCATGGAGTTTCTTGTAGATTCCATATTCTAGAGATTCCACTTCTTCCTTTCATCATAGGATCATGGATCTAGATGGACAACCAGGAATACTTTAAGGATTTTCTTCGAAGAGGTCTTCTTCTGTGGTTGAGCTGAACACGTACTGTCTTTTCATGGTTTCTACCAAGGATATATATTTTATCATATTCAATGGATCATAGGATTAGCTCCCTCCTAATCCTTACTTCATGTAAGAGTGCATGTAATCGGCTCCCTCCGTCCGATAGAGTCCATACTTCCATCTACATCCTTATTGTCTTCTGCAATATATAATTGGCTTTCTTTGTCTAACAGAGTCCATGCTTCTGTCTTAGTTGTCGTCATAAGTCTTTATCCAATTTCTCTTGATGTCTGACTTCTAAGTCTCTTCATGATTGATTCGGCTTATCTAGCAGTAGCTTCCACACGATTTGTATTTCATCACTTCATGTGTATTATCTAATGATATTTCATTTTTATCTTGTTGTTCTTCCATAGGTATAGTTCTTCTTTTGGAACACATTATTTTCCAAGAGATAGGTATACAAGATATGTACAAAGATGATGCAAGAAAGATATGTACAAGAAATAAGAAGAGTGTTGTTACCTTTTAGTAGAATTCTCTTCCATCCTGCTTAGTCTTCTTTGTAGGTTCCTTTTCTTCGGCAATCGATGCTTCGTGTTTCTCCTTCCTTTTCTTTATCGCAGGACACCGATTCCTATAGTGAACGTACTTTTGACAGTGGAAGCACTGT
>JASDQU010439164.1:126498-140030 GCA_032191745.1 Picea mariana | reverse complement strand
CTGTGAACATTGCTATCTGAATCAAGTGCTATTTCTGTTCAAGTGCTATTTCTGTTGCTATTTCATATATCGTTTCTGTGTATTGAGAATATTATGCTGGATATTTTACTGTTACTCTGTTATTTCTAGCATTTTGTTTCTGTTCTGCATATTTTATATATCTGGTATCTTGCATCTCACCACTTGGCCGAATTTCTCCATTTTCTCATGAATTTAACAACAAAAATTGGAGCTTTTCCCCAATTCCTCCCAGTTGTTGTTACTTTTTACCATGGACGCTCTACAAACTGAAATTTGGCCACTTCAAAATAAATCCTCTGTGACATTTCGCTTCAACTCAACTTTCTCGGCCCATCCAGGCTCAGTGTTAAAAACTGAATCTCTAATACCATTTTGTAACATCCCTGTCCATCCATGTCGGGCCACACTACGCTAGAGAACTCTTACTGTTCTCTCTGCGAAACATACTGTAACATACCCAACATCCAACTGAGCTATGCCACATAAATGTTTCTTTGAAGGACTGCATGCAATTAAACATACACACACATAACTCTTGCGGGAACATTATATAAAAAACGTAACCATACAAATACATCTGTAAATACACGGATTCACACTAAAATAACAGTAAACATATACAAGAAATACCCATAAAAATAAACACAGTTATAACCGCACATATAATAACCCATAAAAATAAGCACGTAAATAACAATGCAACATGTAAATTTATCACACAATTGGCACTTATCTTGGTAAGAATGTCACCAACTGCGTGCAGACCTTCCCCGAACCTCCCAGCCTTAGACCACATTGTTCATCACTCTCAACAATGAGTCACCCCCGAGCTGGGACTAAACTCCACCCAGGTAAAGGAATTCCTAACCAGGCTAAAGGCTCATAGACAACATGAAAGAATCCATATCAGGTACCAACTCAAACCAACAACATACAGTCCCTCCTTCTCCACATTCTTGTCCCACCTCAGAAAGTGTGCCCCTTCTCTGCTCAACAGTCCTTCGGCTGCCCCACTTCCTTTTCGGGCTTCAGCAATAGGTCGGACAGGAAGTCTCAGAGCACTATAGCTGCAGTTTAGCACCTTCAGGAAATCAATTCCCAACAATTCTCTCACTCAGAGAATTGTCCATGGGCCTGACAACCCGCTTCTTCAGTCCAGCTCCCAAGCTAACCAGATACACCAACAAAAAATGGCTATGGATACAAGTTCAAGTATAGTCATGAAGGTATGAAGGATAGCTCACTGGGTGTGTGAATGCTCATGGATGATTGACTGCATGACTCAATGATGGAAAGAGTGATGGGAAGATGATGGAAAAGATGGACAAAATGAACTAAGTCCAAACAATATGTATGCATGTCCCCAACTTGACACTTGTCATGTTGGGAGCTACTTTGGCCCACTTGTCCCCAACTTTAGAACTTAGGATAAAATAATTATCCATACTTTATTATTTAAGAAATATTAATATAATATTCCTTTTTGGCTTCAGCTCCCTAGCTTATCCCTTTTCCTTAACTTTTAGGCCCCTCCCTTTCCCTAACCAGTGGAGTTTAATCCCCCAACTCTTTTATCGTGGTCGGTCTATGCACAACGATGCATTTTATATTAATTATGAGACACATACAAAAATAGGGGCACTGGCCTTTAACATCTAGGTTCTCCGGCCTAATCAAAACATAAGCATCCTAGATTATAATAACTGGTTCACCAGCCTATAAAACACAACATATACACAAAAGACTATCTGGCCTCAATATCGCGCGCACTTGTGTTGCTGCGTGCGGTATCCTGGAATGTGCAAACTTCATCATTTCACTACGCAGTACATGCATGCACTATGCCATGAAATGTGCATACAAAATGATATCAAACAACTCACCAACTTAAGTACATTTTCATTTACATTACAATTGGGTTCGGCCTAGGGATATTATAGATGGTGTCAGGTCACTAGAAGGCCACCGATTCAGATAGAGCAGTTCATAATGAATCGCTTTAGGTATCAAGAAAATTTTGGTATTTTATAAAGGAAAGGACCATACAGGAAGAAGACCGAATGGATCATGAACGAGTACATGATGCCAGGTTTCAACTCGTTCGCGGACAAGGTGATCAATTTTCTTTCTTATTCTTTTTAAAACACAAACATTTGAGCATTAATAAAGAGGTATATATTGGAAGTGGACCCAGAGATGTAACCAAAATTGGGTGGACTCCGTTATCAAACTTGTGTATGTGATTTCAATATTTTTGTTCTATTCATGCTCAGTTATTTGCAAGTTGTTAATCGTTAAAGTGTATTTGGAGATATAATCATTTCACATGTAAATTGAAAAAAATCAAGCGATCATTTTTATTTCGAAGATCAAGAAGATGTTATTCTGTTTTAAAGATTAATAAGCATCTAAGGAGTTTTTGGATCAAGTTGGTATCAGAGCAAGGTTTGACAAGTGTTTACAAGTGAATGCTTATAAGGTCCAAATCCAAGTGAGGAGAAGGCAAACTTACAAGTTACAATCCAGAGATTGGTTCAAGAATTCTTACTTGTCAAAGAGAAATGACTTCGTTGAGAAAATTGGGTCCTTAAAACTCCAAAGATGATTTCTTAGAGGCTTTTAATTTAATGAAATCCATGGTGGAAGAAATGTACAAGGGTCGAGAGAAGGCCAAGGAGGAAGGTGCATCAAAGAAAGTTGAATTAGTCAAAGAGGAAGGAGGAGGTAATGAAGGTAGTCCTTCAGAACCCTCCTCACCATCATCCTCATCATTGTCTTCTTCCGAGGGAAGTAAACATTCTTCACATAAAAGGAATCCCTATAAGAAGTCTGATCATAATATGCCTTTATTAAAATTGGATGTCAAGTTTGAATTGTCGACCTATGATGGAGAATTGAATTCCAAAAAATTGGACAACTAGATCAAGCAAATAGAGGTATATTGCAGGGTTCAAAAGATCATGGATGATGATGCAAAGATACAATTAGTTTCTCTTCGACTAAGTGGCACAACCTTGATATTGTGGGAGATTAAGATGCAAGTTGATCTTGTTCAAAATGGTAAAGTAATCTCTTCTTGGGATAAATTTACTAAGGCTATGAAAAAACAATTATGTCCATTAGCTTATACTCAAACAATGATTATAGAATAGAAGAATATAAGGAAAGGTAAAGGACTGAATATTCAAGCATATACACATGAATTAAAAAAGAAGTAATTATCCTTAGTAATTTTGTTGTATACTTGCGAAACTTTTCTAAAGTATATTGGTGGCATGCACTCATATATTTGTCACACTATTTTAATGTTTAACCCTACTAAAATTGATAAAGTGTATCTACAAGCTACACATCTGGAGGCTAGTAAGGGTAAGCATGCAATCGAAGATAAGAAGTCATAGAAGTTTGAGAAGAAACCGAAAGGAAAATGGAAGAGTAAGAATTCAGCTACAGTAAAGAAAGATGAAGGAATACCTACATGTTCCCATTGTAAGAAAAAGGGTCACGAGGAATCACAATGTTGGAAAATGCATCCAAAATTATGACCGAAGAAGTTTTAGGATAAAGGGAAGAAGAAGAATGACGCATCAACTCGATAGGATCTAGGATCAGATTCTAGGGATGAATCTAAGATCATGGAAATATGAAGAAAAGGCATATCTACTATCAAATCAAATTCTTCAATTCAATCCGCCAAATTGGAAAGTGTTACTAATCAAAAGAAAAGATGTGAGCTTTTCCATGTTAGAGTTATAGTCAAGCATACAAAGGTAGATACTTTGTTCAATAGTGGATCTCAAGTTAACTTAATATCTGAAGCAATTGTTAAGAAGATGGGTTTGAAGAAGACACCTCATAAAAATCCATATCCATTAGGATGGGTATGCGATGATGCTAAGTTGTAGGTGACAAAACAATGTAAGATCAAATTTGCAATTACAACTATGTTCTTTGATGAGGTTGAGTTAGATGTTGTGCCTCTTGACATTTTCAACATTGTTTTGGGTAGTCCATATCTGTTTGACATGAAAGCTATATTCTATCATGAATATAATAAATATCATATTTTCAAGGACGGGGTTGGATTTATTGTCAGAGCTCATTGAATAAAAACTAATGTTTCTTTAGTGAGCATAGGGAAAACAAAGAGACTCGTGAGCGCAAGTAAATATTTTGTTCTCGAGTTACTGAAATAGAAAGAAGAAGATATAATATATGATTTATTAGGTTGTGATCCAGATCATAAACATGAATTGGTTAAACTTGTATCTAATTATGATGAGTTATTTTAGTAACCTACAAGGTTGCCTCCTAAGAGGGAGGTTGAACATGAAATCCATTTGCAACATAATTCTCCTCTATCTAACATTGGTATGTATAGGTTATCGATGATCTAGAATGCAAAGATTAAGAAGCAAGTTTAGGAGTTTCTCTGTAAAGGAGTCATCATCCCAAGATCCTCTCCACGTGGATCTCCTATTGTATTAGTTCTGAAGAAAGATGGCATGTGGAGGATGTGTATTGACTTTTGAACCCTGAACAAGATTACGGTAAATATTCATTATGCTCTTCCAAAATTGATGACTTATTGGATTGATTAAAGAATGTTGTGTATTTCACTAAGTTGTACTTGAGAAGTGGTTACCATCAGATCAAAATTGCAGAAAGCGACATATGGAAAACTGCTTTCAAGATAAAGTAGGAGTTATTTGAATGGTTAGTTATGCCATTTGGTTTATGCAGTTCACTTGCGACATTTATGAGGGTAATGAACGATGTGTTCAGACCTTACATAGATGATTTTGTCATCATTTATTCAGATTATATATTGAGTTTCGAAAAACTTTGGTATATTTGGGATATATTGTAGGAAATGGTCAGTTGAAGGCAGATCCTGCAAAAGTAGAAGTCATTATGAAATGGCCCAAGCCAACCACTACCACATAAGTTAGGAGCTTCTTAGGAGAAGTACAATACTTGAGGAAATTCATTTCTAATTTCTCTTTTATAGCTCCTCTGCATGTATTGACAAGTGTTAAACATGTCTTTCAATGGGGAGGAAAGTAACAAAAATCCTTCGAGACATTGAAGGAAAAGATAAGCATCACACAAGTTTTGGCTCTATTAGATCTACAATAGTCATTTGAGATTCAAGCTGATGCAAGTGAATATTCCATGGGTATAGTCTTGATGCAATGAGGTAAACCTATATGTTATCATTATGAGACTTTTACTCAGGCTATGATTAACTATCCAACATATGATAAGGAATTTTATGCGTTAGTACAAAGTGTGAAGAAATGGAAGCATTGCTTAATGGGAAATGAAACAATAATCCATATATATCATCATTTATTACAGTATTTGCAGTCACAGACCAAGCTACAACAATCATGACATTTCAGGTGGATGGGTTTCTTACAACAGTTTCATCTGGTAATCAAGTATAAGAAATGTATTCATAATAAGGTTGCATATACGTTGTCATGACCAATGATTAATGAATCCACAATAATCAAGTATAATCCTTTAGATCATGAAAATTATGTTGAACAATATGCTAAGGATGAATATTTTAAAGTTGTGTATGAAGTATTAACTCGTGGAAATTAACAGTTAGATTATTATATGCATGATAATTTTTATATCCTCTTGGATAACTTTGTATAGCCAGAGATGAAAGAGTAAATGTAATTAGAGAATCTCATACATCTCTCATTTTTTTCCATTTAAGGGTTAGTAAGACAATAACACAATTGCAGAGGTATTGTTAATGTCCTTGAATGAATGAGTTAGCTTCCAATTATATAAAAGGGTGTGTTATGTGTGCCACAAGCAAGCCTAGCAACAGAAAGTTGGGGTTATATACACCACTTCTAGTACCTTCTCATCCATAGGAAAGTATCTCCATGGATTTTGTAGGGGGTTTGTTGATGTCCAAGATAGGTCATGATTATATATATGTCATGGTGGACAAATTCAGTAAGATGTGTATTTTAATGCCATGCAAGAAACATGTCACAACCGAACAAACAAGACACATGTTCTTTGCTAATGCTTGGGTTCATTTTGGGATGCCTACATCTATTATATCAGATCGAGACTCTCACTTTTTGGGAATATTTTGTCTCATGTATGGGATCTCATGGACACTAAGCTAAAGAAGAAAACAACTTTTCATATTTTGACAAATAGATAGACATAGGTGATAAAAAGAATAGTGGTACATCTACTCTGAGGATATTGTAACAAGCATCCTAAGTTATGGGATGATCAATTTCCTTATGTACAATATGCATGTAATCATGCCATGCATTCTTCTACTCAGAAAACACCTTCTGAAGTATGTTTTGGGTATTTGCATAAATCACCCATGGAATTTTCTTTTGGAGAAGTAACTAAATCGGATGGACATGATGATACAGATAAAGATAAAAGGTTCATCTAGAATATCCAGTAGGTACATCAAGCAATATATTAATAGTTGGAGAAAAACCAAGATAAATACAAGGTTTGGCATGACAAACATCAGGTTGGTCATATATTCAAAGTCAGTGATCAAGTATGGTTACATATCATCAATCATCAAGCATAGAATGAAGGATGAAGGTAAAAAGTTAAGACCAATCCAATATGGTCCATTCAATATCTTGGAGAACATTGGTACTAATTCATTTAGTTTAGATCTACCAACCTACATGCACATGTATTCAATGGTAAATGTTGAGAATTTGAAGCTTTATGATCCTCCTATTATTATGGATGAAGATGAAAGTATTCAAGTTCCAACAGTTGATGATTTTTCTCTAGAGTATTTAGATGAGCTACAGAAAGATGTTATTCTTAATAGAAAAATCAAGACTTCACATTGAGGTGATGTGGATTATCTTCGAGTTGGGCTTAAAGGAGTAAAACCAAGCAAAGAAAAGTGGATCGGGATTGGAAGGGTGAGGGAGATTTACTCTCACATAGTTGTTGAGAAATTAAAATTTTTGGTTGTCCAAAAGGATTCAAATGGGGAGGAATGATCCAGGAACGCTCACAGAGGTACAAGAGGATCTAGAACGCTCACAGAGGTCTAGAAGTATTTAGAAATGCTCAAAATTTTACCATCTCAAATTCTCTTGAAAATGCCATCAATGTGTAGAGCTTGGTGATAGATTTCCAATAGTGAAAAAATTTCCTCAAAAGAAGTTCATATGCAAAAGTTATGGATGGTCAAAGTTCAAGTCAAACTAGGAAAAAGTCAAATTCAAAGGGGTCAAGGTGTCATGTGTCACCACTGCAAGGGTAACATGTGGAAAGACCGTACGACCATATGAAAATGGCATGGCAACATCACAAGGTGACATGTGGCATGAATGTACATCCAACTAGGAAACTGACTTGGAAACCCGTGCGGTACAGTTGGCACCGATAGGAATTTGACACGTGGAAATGATAAGCCAATGAGAGGCTACCACGTGGAAACATCCCATTGGAAAATTATGGATAAGGTTGTTTATCAAAATTTTGTTGGAGTCCAAAGGATAAAATCTAGGTCTCTTGAAAAACAACGCAAAACATTCGCCACTATACCCGACGATTGGTTCTTAACCATACATGCAATGATATCTATTTAAGTTTGTTGAAATATTTGAATGAGTGGAAAAGGGGCCAAAGGCTAAACCCTCGACCCATATCATATGTATTGAAATACAACCGTGGGTCAAATATTTCACGGGTTTGTTAAAATATATGTCAACCATATCATATATTTTGTGGGGCATATTTATATATCCAACCAACGTATAAAAAAAATGCTATATATAGTGTGTGGTTGGCAGGGTTTGAACCTGTGACCCACTATATAACATACCAACAACTTAGAAATTGCACCATAAAGAACAGGTTTGTTATGAAAGCCTGCCAACTAACATTTAATTCATGTTATCCTCATTTCCTAGGAATAACTAAGGAGATGATGTCTCGAGGCCCTCAAGTTGCACACATGGAGTACCGAGAGGCATATGGATGACAATGTTCACTTCCACAAATAGAGGCCCACCTCACCACCATAGGTCTCAAATTCATCATAAGGGTATCCACCACATAATATAGCTTCTGGAAGACATTGGGTCTTTCTCCATGAGGTACAAGCCAGGTATTATAGTGAGTGTCAATTCAATATTTGAGGCATTTGAGTTTGTTTCATTTAAAACTTCTTTTGATTATGTAACATCTTCTTGGAAATTATGCTCTTTTCCCTTTCACCTTGGTGGTTGACATTATGCCCTAGTAAGTGGTCACACTTAGGGATAGGTTTTTTTTTGGGAGGTCCCCTTGACATGTCATCATGCTATTCCCAACCATATTTTCCACTTTCCACACTTCATCCCCTGATCTCCTTATCTTTTGGGATTTTTGGGTTTATTGAACCAAGAAGAGATTGCCCCTCATTTCATGGTAAGAATGGTCTAAATGCCCAGAGGGAATGTAGTTGGAAAAATATTAAATCTATATTATGAACCTTCCAGATGCTCACCCAAAGAGGTCTTGAGAATAATGAAATATTTCTCCTAAAAAATCAAAGACCCGCAAAAGAAAATACATATGTGTAAATGTTGCACTTGTTGAGGGATCTACACAAGTGAGTTACATGCTAGACTATACCCCAATGGCACTCTGTGTACCTCTCCCTTCAAGTGAAATTGTGGTACTTCCCCCCAACATAATTGATTAACCCATAGGGAGTACCCATTGTTTGGACCTTAATTAATGAATGACAATAAATGGGATTGTAAAAAGGATGCATTGAAAATGAAGGTGCAACACACCCTCTACAAAGGCACCCGTAAACGAGACACTACGATCCATTATATGTCATGAAACCCATGCCCAAAAGTATTTCCCCCATCCATGTCACCTTCTCCACATGACCTAGAGAAGGTTCCACTTGGGAAACACTCCTAAACTTGAGGTATGATTCACCCAATAGGTCGCTTTGTCAACCCTCCCATACCTAAACTTGACAAATTGCATAGGGTCTTTGAACACTTGTTTAGTTTGATGAGGTGGTTTTTTAGGCACATGCTTAAGTGGCTCTTTTATTTATTTTATTTACTCATCATGATGCATTTGAATTGAGATCCTTGGAGGGCATAATAATTATCTTTGTAGGACCTAGTTGGTGGAAAGTTTTGGAAGAACAAGCCTAGCTTGGGATTTCTTGGGGCATGAAGCCCACAAGATGGATACCATGACCCGCAAAACCAGACGATGATGAAAGCCTTTGGATTATTGAGAGGCACCTTGGAGGACATCACCTATCCCTTACTATCCCAATGCTTTTCTTCTAGAGGCCAAAACGTCACACTTGGATGGCTTGACGTCACTCTAGGGCTAGGGTTTGGTGGTGGAAATGGACACTTGGAATTTTGGGAGGGAGAAGATCCTTATCATGACAAAGATGAGCCTAGTGCATGAGGGAGGAGCCTTTGGAGGCCCAATGATTCATCTGATGGCTTGACGTCCACCCAAAAATGTCAAAACGTCATCCTAGAGAGGGATGACGTCATACTAAGATTTCTTATGTGCAATTTTTAAAAGTTAAATTTGAATTTATGATGTAAAGGGGAAAATAAGGGTTTTTGACTCCTTGTTTTTTTATTTTATCCTAAATTTAAGTGGAAAAACACTTTTAGGAGGATTTGTATAAATAAGAATCATTTGATTTCATTTTTGATATAGCTCCCCCATTGTGAGAAGACTGTTTGGTTGAAATTTACGCCCTCTTTGGGAAATATGATCTCTCTCTCTCTCTCTCTCTTGTGAAAATGTCTTATGGTGAATTATATTGGTGTTTTGTGGAGCTAAGGTAGTGCACACCTTTTGGAGGTCTTCTCTCTTGCTTATGAATGGTCATTTCTTGGTGAACTAGGGTTTTATCTTGCATCTGTCTTGAAAGTGGTAAGGAAAATCTACAATTGTTAGTTCTTCTTTCTTTTTTCATAATTGTTATTGGTTGAAACCCTAGGAGGATTGTAAGTGTATACACCCTCCATCAAGTTTCATCTCACTTGCTAGTTGACAAGTCATTTATTGCAAGATTGCTAGGAGGAGTACAAGTGTGTACACTCTCCTAGATTTACCTAAGTTTGATTTTCATGCCCTAGGGAGTAAAAGGGTTTAAACCCCTAGGGATATTGTGGATCTAACTCTTAAATCCAAGACTCCATTTACCCAGTATTTTAAAGAAACTAATTTGAAATTTGCATTGGCGAAATAAAATTACTTGCATTGGGTACTGTGATTTTACGAGATTTTCAAATTGTTTAAAGTGCAATCAATTCTACATGATAATAGCTTGTTGATGGTCCTAAGGCATCATCTTTTTCCAAGTAACTCTTATTGTTTTTATAAATTGAGGCTACAACCATTAGGGTTGCAAAAAATCACTTTAAAGATTTCACTTTACTCTCATTTCAACCATCAAAGTTTGCTAGAAGGATGCCATAATTAATCTAGTAGTTGTTGTGCTTATTTTGGGTGGCTTACTTGCAAGTTTCAGTGGTTGGAATTTTTTGTTGTAGAAATTATATGCTACATACATAAGGCTACAACAATATCTCTTCAATACTTGTACCCAACAACCTTTAATTTTTGCTAAAGTCTTGTGCTATAAAACTTGAGTTACAGAAGTAATTGCTAGCTAATCTCTTGCATATTTTCTTGGATTTCAGTGACTTGTTTAGTAGTTCTTTTATTCATTTAATTGGTAATATATATCACTGTATGTTGCTTCTAATTGGGACAACAAGCTTCACTTTCTTGTCCGTTAGAATAATGGGCTTGTATCTTGTGTTTTCTTGTGTCTCGAGAAGGTACAACTTTCCTCCATAGGTACTCAAGCACATGAAAATCATTGACCATCGTCGAGACTAATTCCCGAGCGATTATTAACTTACTAGGATGACCTATAGGGGCTTCACTTCCATAACTTGATTTTCCATCTCTTTTCCCCCTAGGGTCACTCAAGATTCCCCCCTTGTGTTGGATTTATCCTTCACTAAAGTGAGGGGAGGGTTTATCTAAGGTTAAAATGGGTAGACTCTTCCAAAGTTATCGCCATATCATGGATTGGGTCGGGCTTTGCCCAACTTACATTTTGTGTGATAACATTTTGGCATCATTGCTGAGGAGGATTTTGGATCCTCTTTCGTGCCCTAACAACACTTTGGAAAGGTTCCTTCCCAAATGCTTTACTCATAGCTTTCCTGACGACTCCACTTGAATGATGTTCACCTTCCACCCTTGATGAGCTCTTATTGAAGCTCATTTAGTGACTCCACCTTCCCATAATCCATCTTTCGTTAAGACTTTCCCCCTCGGGAGATTCAAGCCTTCTAAGGTTTACCGAAGGAGGCTTCCTCTCAAGTCTCCCGTTGTCAAAACCCTTTTCCAAGGTACCTTTCCCCTTGCTCGAATGGCTCACCCTTGGGAAAAATACCTCTACAAACCCTTAAACATGGCCACTATTCATAGATATCTCAATACCATGCCAAAATAGTCTCACAAATGGTTTCCAAAGTTCCCAGGAAACAAAGTTGTTGATGACCATTTTGATCATTAGTTTCTAGTCGACAAAGTGTTGCCGAGATTCCCCTTAAATCAAAATGCTTACGCAAAGTTTCATTCACCCTCATTTAAGCAAGCACAATGTTCTTAGCGAAATCATCATGGCACTTGACTTATTTCTAAGCATGGATATTTTATCACTTCTCACATCGTTCACGCTGCCCTATTTCACCAATAATATGACATGTCCAAAGACCCTTTCATCACCCCTGGTTGGTATATACCCCACCTTATTTACATAATTTAGAGAGAAAATGAAAAAATGTTTAAAGATTAATTACACTAAAGGTGTTTTTAAGGGGACGGTTATATTCAACCTTCGTCGTCTGTCAATAGCCACTTGCAACCCACCACATGTCAAACTCCATCTACTAGACTGTCCACCTGTCTTCTTACCATTCACAGAAAGCCACATGGGTTCAATCCTTGTCACCAGTAAATTAAATTTAAGTGGGACATCTCGTGCTCGAATGCGTTGGCTATGAATATTCCCTTATACTTCAACGCAATCCCGTGGACAAAAGAGCTCAACATATCCTAGGCTCCTCAACGTTGGTCACTGGTTCGAAACATGGAAAATACGTGGATATTGTCTACTGGTTCATTGGAATTGTCAGTCCAATCACACTTACAGTCCAATGCATTGTGACAAAAGATTATAAGGCATGAACTAATTCTTTAATCTTGTGTTGTGTTTGAGCACTACTTCCATGATGCGGTTATTATAATCAGAAGTGGGAGACCTTAAGCCTTCCTTTAATGCTGAGATTGAGGTATTAAAAAACTGGTGAGCTCTTATGCTTTGTGTCTAGGGTTTTTTTTTTTTTTTCATATGCATCTGTAGAGCTCTTCTGGTTAGATGAAAATTTTCATCTATCAAGAACTGCAAGGTTTTTGTCAGATTATGGTGTATACCATGCACAGGTAATGCATTCTCTAATTCTGCAAAGTTTGAGCTAGTTTACCGAAGAATCCTGTTAAATTTCAATGTTTAGCCACCTGTAAACATTCTGTTAGACTTGATGAGTTTGTAGAAAATTCTATGGCCATGCCTTCTCTCATTCGACACAGTGTGAGCTAAGTTTAGTTAACAAGTTTGATAATGGTTTTGTTTTTGGTTTTGGAGAATGGTCTCCAGCTTTTTTTAATGGATTAAAAGTTTATTTGTTTAAATAAGAAATGAGATTAATAATCCTAAGTATTTTAAATTTTGTGGTACTTTAAAAAATAATAAAACAACAACAAAAAAACTGTTATTTTAATTAATTTATTTGTATATAAACAATTTTTTAATATATATATATATATATATATAATAGTTTTTGATTTATTTTTATATAAACAATTTTTTTAATATAATAATAATAATAATAATAATCTATTTTTAAGGTCATGAACAACCCAAATACCAAATTGGTATATGAGAGTACGGAGGTATATATACCCTACCCCCTCTCAGTATACATACCCTACCTTTCTCGATTTGAACATGTAACCTCTTAGGATATATATAATAATAATTATTACATGTTAGATTTATCATGTTAGGATATTTTACATGTTATTAATAGTTTTTGAGATATTTTACATGTTATTAATATATAGGTCCATTTAATATAGATTCATCACCATTTATAATACAATTAAGAATATTAACTAAAGTAATTTAAATATTTAATATTTTGAATTGATAAAAGGTGATATAACGACTATATATATACATTTTTAATAGAAATTAGGAGAATTTATATTATATGAAAGATCTAGCCTAAGCTATACAAATATATAGGTCCATTTAATATAGATTTATCACCATTTCTAATACAATTAAGGATATTAACTAAAATAATTTAAATATTTAATCTTTTTAATTAATAAAATGTGATATAAAGATT